>JAMZAV010000695.1:600000-821518 GCA_024449915.1 Sweltsa coloradensis | reverse complement strand
TTTTGGGGAAAAAATAAATTTTTTAAAAGGGGGGGGTGTTGGGGGTGGAATTTGTTTGTCTCTCGGGGGGAAGTTTGTGAGTTGAGGTCATCTAATGTGGTTAAGTTTCATATTCTAAGATGTCCTTTTTTCCTTTGTAGGCTCTTATTCCTCTCTGTCAGAATCCCTACCCCCCCCCCCCCCCCCCCCCCCCAACCAACCCCCAATCAGCCGGACGATTACGTCGTATTCGCACTTTTTTAAACACAGAACGGGCTATCGGATCGGGCTGATTTTTTTTTGGTATGTCATGGACCACATATCAGGTCATATACCGAGTTTCAAGATTGTAAATCTTTCGGGACGGCGTGTGCAGATAGCTGAAAACCCCCCAACTCGGATAGCTGTAAACAGGGTCGAGTTAGTCATCGCCTTCTAGCAGTCGCGTGCGCTTGGCTGCGGGTGAACGACCGTCGCCCTAGATTACAATCACTAGGATGCTAGGCTACATGACATCGCTCCTTGCAAGTCAAGACGGGGACGACAGCAACTACTAACCCACCGCCCCTCAGATCCCACGACACAGAGCTCCACTACACTGCAGTGCTCTAGGCGGGTAGTTCAAATGTTCATACATCACACCCCTCCCTTCTGGGATTTTTTTTTACAAGTATGATTTGAATTAAATTTATCAATTAGCGTTTTTAAAGATACATGATTTAATCAGTAACAAAGTCTTTCAGATAGGCAGGTCTAGCACGAGGACGTGAGGATACCCTTTGCTGGGGAGAATGACATGGAGTGGCAGAGGTTTCATTAGCCCTTCCTACTAGGGATGGTTCTGAAGGAGAATCAGGTTGGTTCACTGCCTCTTCATAGTCTTCTGTCGACCGCGAGTCTCGCCCCCTCATTTGGTCTAGGTGTCGTTTCCAGGTCCGTCCATCATCTAGTTGCGTTCCGAATGTTCGTGGGCCGCCGACGTTGGTGACAATTGCTGGCATCCACTTGTTTCCATCGGCATAGTTCCGCACGAATACTGCTGCTTTCTTCAAAAGTTCGCTCAGGTAGCTTCTGGCGTTCCCATTCTTCCTCCTGACGTTGGCGCATCTTCTTGCTCAAGTCTGGTTTCAAAAGATCCAAGGCTGTCCGGATACGCCGACCCATTAGAAGTTCAGCAGGACTCTTGTTGGTCACCGTGCTTGGAGTGTTATGTTGATGTAGCAAGAATCTTGAGACCATGACTTGAATGTTCCCTTTGTTCATCTTCTTGAGGGCTTCCTTCACCGTCTGAACAGTTCTTTCAGCTTGTCCATTTGATGCAGGATGGAATGGTGGTACGGCAACATGCGTAATACCATTACTTCTTAGAAATTCCTTCATTTCAGCCGAGACAAACGCCGTTCCATTATCGGAAACCAGTTTGTCTGGTAGCCCGTGCGTTGCGAAGATTCTTCGTAGATGATTTATTACTGCTAATGATGTTAAGTTTTTCATTATAACCACTTCTGTCCACTTGGAGTAGGCGTCTACCAAAATGAGAAAAGTGTTCCCCATGAATGGACCCATGAAGTCGACGTGTAGTCTCGACCAAGGATTTGTCGGCCATTTCCAAGGACATGGAGGTGCTTAAGCTGGTTCATGTCGTTGTATTTGACAATTGTTGCATCTCTTGACATAGTTTTCAATGTCGTTGTCGATTCCCGGCCACCATACATATGCGCGAGAAAGTATTTTCATGACCACAATGCCTGGATGAGCCACATGCAACAATTTCAAAACCCGTTCACGTAGTTCTTCTGGTATAACGACTCTCGTTCCCCACAGCAAACACCCAAGATGAATCGATAATTCTTGACGTCGCCTGAAGTATGCTGTGAAATTGTCCTTGTTGAGGTCATGCGTCCATTTTGTAAGTACGCATTCAATGACCTTGCTAATCACCGGATCTTGTTTGGATACCTTCTCTATCTCGACCGCTGTGATCGGTGGTTTGTCCAATGCTTCCAAAAACAGTACTTCAATTGGTGCTGGAGTTTCGGTATCCGGGTGTTGTACCGGTAACCGGCTTAGTCCGTCGGCGTTACCTATTTGTTTACCCGGGCGATAAACAAGTTCGTACTCATAAGCGGACAGTAGAATGCTCCACCGTAGTATTCTTGGTGAACTTATCTGTGGAATTGATTTCCCAGGGTTGAACAATCCCAAGAGTGGTTGGTGATCTGTTACAATCCTGAATTTGCGACCATACAAGTATTGATGATAGTGTTTTACGCCATAGATTATGCTTAACGCCTCTCGATCTGTTTGAGAATAGTTACGCTCTGTACTTGTCAGTGTTCTTGACGCAAATGCAATTGGTTTTCCTTGATCTTAATTGTTGACATGAGACAAAACTGCTCCGATTCCCACCGGAGATGCATCACATGTTAGCTCGATTGGCTTGTCTTCATCATAATGAGTTAATACATCAGCTGATTGTAATCTCTTTTTAGCTTCTAGGAAAGCGTTTTCCTCTTGTTCTTCCCACTTCCAAGAGCTGGCATCGTCTAGCAGTCTGTGAAGTGGTTCCAGAAGACATGCTCGGTTCTTCACGAACTTGTTGAAGAAGTTGTATAACCCGAGGAACGCTCGAAGTTCTGACTTGTTAGTTGGGTTCGGTGCTTGTACGATAGCATTCACCTTGTCTTGTGTTGGCCTAACCCCAGTGCTGTCAATTAGAAACCCAAGAAATTGTACTTGTTCAAGGTCAAATTGGCATTTTGATCTTTGCAAGCGCAGCCCCTTAGAGTCAATCCGCTTCAAGACTTCCCTCAACCGCTCGTCGTGTTCTTCTTGCGTTTTCCCCGATACCAGGATATCGTCGAGAAATACCGCCACACCTGGTATGCCTGCTAACAATTTTTCCATTTCGCGTTGAAAAATCGCAGGTGCGCTCGATACCCCGTACGGTAATCTCTTCATTTTAAATAACCCCTTTAAGGTGTTGATTGTCAGTACAAGGCCTGCTGTCTCGTTTACAGACATCTGTTGATATGCTTGTGCAAGGTCCAGCTTGGAGAACTTCACACCACCGGCAATCGTAGCCAGGATATTGCTCGTTGTGGGCAATGGATAAATGTCTGTTACTAGCGCTGGATTTACTGTATTTCGGTAGTCACAACAAATCCTTAACGTTTTGTCTTTTTTCAAAACTGCCACAATCGGTGATGCCCATTCCGAATGGATCACCGGTTCTATAACCCCGATTTCAGTCAACCTGTCCAGTTCCTTATTTACCTTGTTTTGCAGTGGAAAAAGTACTGGTCGTGCCCGTAAGAATTTAGGCGTAGTATTTTCCTTCAATGGTACAGCAATTTTGGGACCAGTGTAGGAGCCTAATTCGTCTTTGAACACGGAGCTGAATTCTTCTTCCCATTTAGGTCTAGGCCTCTGTGTGTCAACTTTGTTTATGCCACTGATGGAGATTCCCAGGGCCCCGATTCATGTACATTTATCCCGGGTATAAGTGGTATAAGGACGGTATAATGCAGGACATGGCAGGATAAGGCCTGGTTAAGTCTGAGCAACTCTCATCCAATCAGAAATTTTCAATCCAACAACAAGTACAACAAATGTTTTTTCCACTGCATTCCACAGCCATGTAAAGCAGTAGTTTTGCAAAAAAACACAAAAAATTTGCCCATCTTTTTTTTACTTTTTTATTTTTTGAAGAAGTTTGGTGGACATTAAAAAAAAAGAAAAGGCGTTTTATTGCCGAAAATTTTTGGTACCCTAGGACTAATACTTTGTTCATCTGCATAAGGTTTTTTAGAAATAAAAACTAGTTTTTTGTGCGTCTTTAAGTTCTAGGAAAGCGTTTTCCCTTTTGTTCCCCCATTCCAAGAGCGACATCGTCTAGCATCTGTGAATGGTTCCAGAAGACATGCTCGTTTTTCACAAAATTTTTGAAGAATTGTAAAAACCCGGGGAAAGGGAAGTTCTGACTTTTTATTTGGGGTTTCGGGTTTGTACGATAGCTTCACTGTCTTGTGTTGGCCAACCCCAAAATGCTTAAATTAAAAAAAACCCAAAAAATTTGTACTTGTTCAGGTCAAATTGCTTTTTGATTTTTGCAAGCGCAACCCCCTTGGCAATCCCCTTCAAGACTTCCCTCAACCGCTCGTCGTGTTTTTCTTGCGTTTTCCCGATCCCCAATATCGTCGAGAAATCCCGGGCCACCCCGGGTTATGCCTGCTAAAAAATTTTTTTTCCTTTTCGCGTTAAAAAAATCGCAGGGCGCTCGATACCCCGTAGGATCTCTTCTTTTTAAAAAACCCCCTTTTTAAGGGGTGTTGTTTTGTCAGTACGGGGGCCTGCTGTCTCGTTTACAGACATCTTTTTAAAATCTTGTGAAAGGGTCCAGTTTGGAAAATTTCACACCCCCGGGCAATCGTACCCAGGATTTTGCTTTTGGGGGCAATGGAAAAAGGGGGTCTGTTCTAGCGCTGGATTTACTGTTTTTGGGTAGTCAAAACCAAATCTTAACGTTTTGCTTTTTTCAAACTGCACAATGGGTTGATCCCCATTCCGAAGGGATCCCCGGTTCTAAAACCCCGTTTTTCAGTAAACCCCGGCCAATTTCCAAAAATTTACCTTTTTTTTGCAGTAAAAAAATTTAATGGTCGTCCCCATAAAAAAAAAAGGTCGTGCAGGCCTGGGGTTGCCTGGGAAAGGGGCCCTAGGGTTTGTAAAAGTGTTATGTTAGTTTTAAATTTTTACCTAGTCCTAAAACCAAATGGAACTTTGGGCCTACACTGTTGTATTTGAATATTTTCAAACATTTTGGGCCTGGGCCCCCGAGCCCTTTTTTCTGATTTTTTTTATGGGGAAAAAGGGTAATTTTTCTCGTTTTACCCATGACGAAAAAATTTAAAATGTCCGCCATCTTTTTTACTATTTTCTTACCCCCGTGAAAGGGGGGAAAAGGGGTTTCATAAAATTGGATTCGGTTATCCCGCACTTATACCACCTAACTCTGCTTATCCCGGGAAAAAAAGAAAAGAATGGGGGCCCTGGGTTTTAAAACCAGTCGCGGCCTAGGGAAGACTGTTTCCCCCCTTTTTTTTAAAAACCCCCAGGGGAAATTATGCCCTTTTTTTTTTAACCCCTTGATGCCACATCTTTTTGGGGCCTTCCCCAAACCCCCCAACCCCCCATTTCTTGTGCCCATTTTTTTAGCCCTATGCCCTTCGTTTAAGCTTGGTGTGGGGTAACTGACTGTGACAATAACGGTTAAAAATTTGGTCATTGATTAAAAACATGCGACCCAGAGTCTGTTCATGAAACCTTTAAATTTTAGTGAGGCTAGGCTTGTCTATGATGTTTTAACCTTAAAACTTTGGGCCACCTGGTTGTTTTCGTAAAACTTTCTGACTTTGGTATTCAATTGCATGGGGTACTTTAAACCCCTTTCCCCGGGCGTTTTTTTTGGAAGTCTTCCCGACTTAGTTTTTGTTTTTTTTTGACTGTTTTTTTGTTCTGTTTTTTAAAAAAACTCGCTAAAGGTGCCCCCTTTTTTTAGAAAAAATGCCCGGGTTTCTTTTAGAAAACTTGCGTGTTTTCCCTTTGATGATCATAACCCCCCTGATAGAAACGTTCCCTTCTGCGGTCCTTGTTGTAAAGGACATCCTTGCCCTTTTTGTATGAAAGGGTGTTGATCTCCTTGCTAACTCCATTTTTTGGTGGGCTCTAAATTGGCCTCATGTTTTTTGCCCTGCTGCCTCCGCTGCTACAGCCCATTTTTGGGGGGTTTTGTTAAAAATGTTAGATCACGCTTTTCCCAAATAGCCTACGTTGAAAGGGCTTCGTTGCAAATGCCTAAAAATAACTGATCTGTAGTCTAGTGTTCAAATTTTGCGTAAATTTACAGTTTCTGTTATTTCTGAGTTCTGACACATATTCGCGATTTTTTTCCCCCTCTTTTTCCGGGTTTCCCTGCAGGGAAAGTTAAATTCATCACTATTTCGGGGGGTTTTTGGGTGGTTTGTTCTTTATTGCCGTCGATAATATCCCAATGTCAATTCTTTTTGGCCTTCTGGGCGCCCCCGACCGCCCTGATTAGTGTTTTGGCGCGTTGTCCTACAACCTCGAAGCATTTCCCAGCTTCCTGGACTCTTCTTAAATTTTGGGTTGGAAAATGTAGTAGAATTCCCCCCTCTCCATATATTCCCCCCAGTTGTCGATTTCGGGTTGGGAAATTTGTCGATTTTTCCCCACGGGCGCCCCTCTTGGCGCGTTTTTGCCTAGCCTTTCCCAGGCCCACTGTTTACGTTGGGCCCAGGGCCTTCAGATTCCGAGATGGGACTTACTTTTGGGGATTTCCCGTTCGTCGCCAGTGTTTGTGTTTTTAGGGGGGCCCTATGAATCATCACTCGATATTTAGATATAAGATTAACTGTACTTAATTAGAAAGGTACAATTCCCAATTTATAGGGAAACCCAGGCACATGACATCGCTTCCCCTTCAATCAAAACGGGGGAGTGTTGCCAGATTTATAAAAAACCCCATTGTCGTACGGGGGGCTCTGAAAATTTTCCTTTTTTCGGGAAAAATAAACGTACAAAAAGAACATCACACAATTTTTACAAGGCACAAAACACGAATCTACACACGATTGTGTTTATTTACGCATCGCGGCGCGAGGGCAAAAATGAAATGCAAGTCCCACGGCTGCGCGGGAGCATGTGGCAATGAAACGGCCCCCGTGGAAGGGGACGACAGCAACCCCTAACCCACCCCCCCCTCAGATCCCACGACACAGAGCTCCACTTTACTGCAGGATCTAGGGGGGAGTTCAAAACAACTTAACCCAAATATGTCAAAGCCCCATTTAGTACGAAGACGTCGACAACGCCCATGATTTGGGTTTACGCCCTCTGAAACCATCTATGAAAAAGCAAAGTCGTTGTTAGAAAAAGTGAGCAAGCTAGGGGTTGGGTAAATCGGTAACAAATAGGGAAAAGCCCAAAATCGTTGTTAGACGGGTGAGCAAGCCAGGGGTTTAGTACCCGGGGAAAATCCCCCTTTCCTCCCCAAAACTTTGGGTGATCTAGCTAGAAAGGGCATTTTTTTTCCAAAGTATAAATTTGGGTAAGTGGCGCATTGGGCCTTACAGTGTTTTTCCCCCCCTTTAAAAAACTAATTTTCAAAACCCTCTTTTTATACTCTAATATAAATAGGAAAAAGCCAAAACATTGTTTGACGAGTGAGCAAGCCATGGGTTTTAATACTCCCGGGAAAAATTAAATATATCAGAGTATAAATGAGAGGGGGTTTAATTGTTTTTTGGAAGGGGGCCCTTTTAACACGTAAGGCCTAATGCAAACCCCTCTAAACCTAATAAAAAATGTGGGGGGAGAAATAGCCCAGGGAAACCCAGATTCAACCCTTTGGTTTTGGGGAGGGAAAAAGGGGGTGTTTTTTCCGGGGACTCAAAAACATTCTTGCTCCCTCGTCTAAAAAACGGGCTTGGCGTTTCCCCAGTAAAATAATAATTATAATGGAAAAAAAACTAGGGAAAAAGCCAAAAATCGTTGTTAAACGAGGAGTGAGCCAAGTGTTGAGTGCCCAGTAAATTACTTTTCTTCCCCCTACCTAGGCTCCCCAGCCTACCCTAGGCGAGGGCGCTTATGGGCCCTTTCAGTTGAGCGCCCTCTTATAACCAAAAAAATTTAAAACCCCCATTATTTTTTACCAAAATTTTTTATCAAACTTAAATGAAATGTTCCCGGGGACTCAAAACATGAGTCGCTCACTCTTTTTTTAAAAACGACTGGGCGTTTTTTCCCCAGCTGTTGGCTTTAAAACGCCCTTTTAGCCGGGGAAAATGGGGGACGAGGGTTCAAACCCCCGGTCGGGGAAAATTTTGTAATTTCGGATTGTATTTTTTAAATTTTTTTAAAACTGTTTTTAAATGCTATACGCAGGGGTGTCCATCATCTTTGGGCAATACCAAGGAAAACATAGCCAGTACGAAATACGTAAATATATTGCAAGGTTTACTCAATCCACAAGCGGAATTTGGGAGTACCTTGTCGTGCAACATTCGACAGACCTTGCATGGGCACGGCATTTCACAGCCAGGTAAATAACAAACAAAAAATATCTTTTCAAAATCTAAACCATTGTCGTAAAAATAATTTCTAAACATTGGAAGCCTATTTTTCAATTTATTATTTCTTGTAGGTTTAAATCGCAATGGATCTAGCTGATTTTGTTAGCAGTTCTCAGTAAACTCGTACCGGATGTCTGTTTAAAATTTCAGCGCAATCTGTTTAGCGATTTGGCTGATTTTCAACGTACACACACACACACGCACGCAGACAAACAGAATAAGCGCCGTTTAAGTTGAATGAAGATCACTCCGTTCGCTGCGCTCACTCGTTTAATAATAATCTTTATTGCAATTAAATGTACATTACAACAGGCAATATTCATTTAACAGATTATGATGCGATTACATCCCTAAAAAATGATCTCCCATATAACCGAACCTTACATTCATACTTTAACTAATGCATACTAAAAATAAAACAAAACATGACATTCTTATTATTTCTACTCTACATGATTGTTGCTTTCACATTAATTTCTACTTGGCGAAATAATACACAAACACAATACTATTATTATTATTATACCTCGTTATCTTACCTATGGAGATTTTGACAAAATGCTAAATTGAGGAGAGTTACTGGTTCAGATTCCAAGATATTTGTTAATAGAGTAGTAGGCTTTGTTTGAAAGGTGTAATTTAAGCAGGGAGCGGAATCTATCAAGATTGGTTGTTGTGGGAGCCAGTTGAAGATATGGGAGCATAGGTACTAGGTAGTGTGCTTTTGGAATGGATTGAGATAGAACAGATATGTATCACATAGCTTAAATGTAGAGTATAGGCCTACTGACTGGCCATTTTATTTGCTAACTTTACGATGCCAAAGTTGTTTTTAACAGGATTATTTAGAGACGGTATAATAGTAGCACAGTTCTACCTCCTATACACTTATCGGAGTGTTTCCTGAATAATGAAATTTAAAAAGAAATAATACCAAAATTTGTTTTTTTTCCTGTGTTTGTTCCCCATTATGGCATTGCACGATATTTTAATGAAATTCTCCCAAAGATCTCTATTTCAAATGGGTTTGCCCACTAAAACCAAAAAAAAAAAAACTAAAATATTTTTTTTCAAATTTGGGGATGACCGGAGTTTTTATGAAGACTTTTTGAGGGGAAAAAAAAGGCAAAGATCATTCTTTTTGCTTATAAGCAAAAACCTACTTTGCTCAAAGTAAACCCTTTTTTTCATAGTTCATGTCATCGTGGGAAAGGGGTTTGGGTGTGTGGTGGTGGGGGCCACCACGACGGGTCCCCTCAAAATTTGGAGAGTATAATACAGCTGTTTTTTTCAAATGGTCTTTGACTCTTTAGCCCCCAGACCCTACTTATGAGGAAACGAAACGGAGAAAAGCGATAATTATATGTTTTTAACCTTGGTTTTATGTAGGAACATTTAAATAAATCCATTGATCATTTTAAAACCTTAAAAAATCAGTTCACAAATTTTAAATAAAACATTTATTTATTACAAATATAATAAAAATAAAAAATGATAGTAAAATAAAAATAATAAAAAATATTGTAATTGTAATTGAATATATAATAATAAAACAATAATACAATCCAATCAAATTAAATGGCTTTTTCCAAAGGTGACTTTTAAGTGCATTTGGTTTTGTCTGCATTAAACCCACTTCAATATGCAAATCGACATACGGTTTTAAAATTAAGGACATAATGTGGTACCACAAATTCCCACTATTCTACATGGTGACCTAAAGTTTATGCATCAAATTTTTTTCAACAAACACTAGTCAATACAACATTTAAATTTTGTCAAGATACTGCAGGGGGTTTTGGGGTAGAAAATGTAAAAACGCTAATATCGAAAAGGGGAAGGTTACACAACAGAAGAGTTCCGCTAGATGATGGAAATAGGATTTGGAAAAATGACGATAAAGACGTATACAATATTTAGGATTCTCACAAGTCCCCGAATTGAAATAAAAATTATGAAAAAAAAATTGATAGATAATACAAGAAAAAACAAAGTCTATCCTCAAGACGCAAATAAACGGTAAAAAAAGATCACGCAAAAATACATATGGGGTACCAGTAGACATACATTTGAAACTTTAAAAGGGCGCAGACAGACTCCACGCGTTGGAAAAATTAAAATCGTACTACCTTTCCAAAAAAGAATACACACCTAAATCAGCAATAGAGAGATTGACACTTCCCAAAAAAAAGGAGGGCGGGGGCCCAATTGATCTGAAAAACTTTATTATAAACAAAAAGACATTTTAAGAAAATCTTTTTACAAGAGCAAACCCAAACCCACTGCATAGGGGTGTGGTGCAGCTGACAAAACATTAACCCATCAAACAGCAAAAGAAAATTAATCTCAAAGGGGAAACCCAAATGACGCTTTAAAAAAGTTTCGTCTCTCAGAAAAACCCCACACAAGAGACTTATGTGAACTACACAAAGGTCACGTAGATATTTAAAACATCAAAGGTTTTAAACAACGGGGAAAATATTTGGAGAAACGAAGGTTTTATGAGGCTATTCAAGACAGAGTGATTGCGACGAAAAATAAAAAATACTATACAGATGCGAACAGTAACGATCAATGTAGAATAATGTATGCAAGGGTGAAACATCGAAACACGCATATCCGGCGTGCAAGTCACTATGTCAACGATTACCTCTACGACATAACGCAAGTACTACATTATTACATCAAAACTAGCATCAAGTACACCCTCATTGACACACCACTTACTACAAATACAAAACCAGAGCAGTACATAGTATGTAAGATTACAAATTATATTACGACTCGCCGTTATCACAGACCAAACGATACACAAACAGCGGATTTATAATAATTGACAGAATAAACAAGAAACTACCCTTATCTACGTTGCTATCCCCAATGTGCCATAACGTCGATGACCACGTGAAGAAAAAATGTGACAGTATAGTGAACTTGCATTGAGATTCAAGAAAGATGTGGAAACATAAAAAGGTAAATAACATCACCATTCATTAGAATCCACCAACGGCCATCATACCGAAGAGCTACATGAAAGCTTAGAAACACTAGATCGTTCAACTCCCAATGTATAAACATCGAGACTCAAAGGCAGTATATCTCACCGTGTAGAAATAGGTTCGTAAATTTCTAAACTAAGAATGAGACTTCGAGATTTCGAGACAGCTTCAACATCCTGTACATTGTTTTCGTGGTTCCATAGTCCCAAGAGCAAATGGCTAGGATGGCGACGAGAAATCCGGCCACACCGTCCAGCAGAAAGAAACATCATCTACAAACACATATTATACAATTTACTAGGAAACGCTAAGTCCCGCCGCGTTTGATGGCTGAGCTTTTTAAAGGTTTTAGTTTGCGTGGATATCTTTACTTTTGCAAGTGCTTTGTTTTGGCTGCCTACGCATCGCGAAGTTGAATGTTGTCAATTTCTTTTGTTTCTTGTCCCCCCCCACTTGTATTATTTACCGTAAAAAACTTGTATAAAAGCTTTATTTCTATGGATTTCTGCTAAATTTTTCCACTTTTTTCTTTTCAAAAGGTACTACATAACCATAACCTTAATGTCCATGTATATATGAACGTTAAGCCCCATCCCGTTTGGTCAGAATTGGCCCAAATGGGCACGAAAATTCGCACAAAGTCAAAAAACGTATATTAACAAGCTTTATTTTCTCTCGATCGGCTACTTTTTTTAAAATCTTTTTCTTTTAGAAGCAATACTTAACATTACCTTTTCCCAGTGAATATGAACGTTGTAGCCCCCCGTGTTGGTCGAATTGGCCCTCAAATGGCACGAAATTCGCGCCTAAAATCGAAAAAAAATCGTAAAGTATCGATATTCATGAGAAATATTTCTCTTTGTACCCAAAACATGTAGGCAAGTCTAAGTTCGGAAAACGAAGGTCGTGTCAATTTTCATCAAGATCGCTATGCCGTTTGCCCGGTAGAAGCGAAACAAACAGACGGAAAACAAACAAAAAAAAACCAAAAACAAACAAAAAAACAAACCCGATCCGAGCTAAATTTTTGGGGGGGTTCGGTGAAATTGAAGTCTTCGCTTCGTCATCCAATAATGACTTTTTTAGTATAGAGTTTCTCTGCACAAAAGTAATAATGTATGTAATGGTAGCCATGAAGTACTTGACTAGTCCGTACAACATGTTACTCCGGTTTTAAAACCGAGTTTGTATGAAATACATCCAATCAAATAATGAAAATATAATAATAATAATAATAAGTAGCCAGTAATAATAATTTTCAAATTTAGACTTTCGCGGACCGGTAAATAATTTAACACAATTTATTGGTCTGGAACATTTTCGCCGCGTCCGATCTGCTTTAAATTGCCTTTTGGAAACGTTTTCAGCCCAACAGTACCAGAAACTCTCAATGTGATATTTGTCTTCATAAGATGTAACGCATGTTTATAGAAGGCGGGGCCTGGTTCTGGTACTGTTTGTTTGTGATTTTGTTTTTTCTATGTACTCCTTTGTTCTGGGTTGCTTTTATTTTTGTAAGTTTTTTAGAATTAATATCTTGTTTTTTCTGAGGATAGCCCACACAGTTGGGCTGAAAACGTCAAAGCAATTAAAGCAGATTTCGACGCGGCGAAATGTCCCGACCAATAAATTTGTTAATTAATAATATATATAATACTATAAATAATAATACTATAATAATAATATTAATTAAAATAATAATAATAATTATTAATAATAATAATAATAATAATAATAATAATATAATATAATAATAATATAATACATCATAATCAAAAAATATAAAAGTAATAAAAAAATAAAACGTTTAACACACAATGGCACAAAAACGCGTGAAAGTGAGCTCTTGACTTAAAATTCGTTTTACTGTTGTATTTAAATAGAGTTTTGTGTTTATAACAGTGAACAGTTTATAGTATTGACAGTTTTCTATAAGTGGTACGTAGTGGGGTAAGTACGCTACCGTTTTATACAGATTTTTGTACATTTAAAAACTAATTTTAATATGACATTTGAGGAACCATTAGGTCCTAATTAAAAGACGGCGAATCCTGGTAACGCGTATGAATGCTTTGGCTAAAGATATTACGTCTCGAATGAGGGTAACGCGTTGTGTTGATGTTGAGATCTTGGAGGCGGAAACCACTACGGCTACCCCCCCCAAAAAAAGATTAAGTCAATTTCTTTAAGAACAAATCCAAGGATGTTAGAAAGAAGTTGAAAATATTGTAGATCGAAATATGGCACAGCCCATTGATGTTTTACCCTGACCTGTGCATTAAACAACCAAGCTAGGTTAAACCACGATTACGTATTAAATGGGACAATACCAATGATTCCAGTATATCGTATTATCTAAGGATTACCGCTAGAAACGATACAACAGGATACGATTTTTATTTACATCGACATTCACCGCAGACTTGTTCCCTGTATTGTTTGCTACTGAACCAACGAATAGCAGATCAACGAAGTTTTCCTTAATAACCTTATACCGAACAACATTTATACAGCATAAGACAGGAAGTACGAAGAATTGGCATTTCTCTATAATGGCAGAGAAATATTATTGGAAACCGCGAGCAGATGAGGATAATGCGATGATGTAAGGTTCATTGGAAAACTCTCAACATGAGGTCCATCACAAATGAACCACAACATCATAACCCAATACCCACCGACACTTGATTCAGCCCACTCCAGAATGTGATGAGTACATTGCAGAAAAGAACTCCAACTTAAATTTGATGACGCCAGGCAAGTTTGCGGTATGTGGTCCTACAGAAGACCACAATACCAAAAATTCGACTTCATTACATAATAGTACCCATTGTCCCAACGAATGAATATGTGTTTAAGAACGATGGGACAAATACAATCTAAGTTTGGGACTTCTTACATACTTTGTTTCCTGTGGTGCGGTTGCAGTAATATGGCAATTAGGAATGAGTTAAGAGAAACTACTGATAACCGTACGAGGAGTTAGGAAGCCGAAGTGGACAAGGTTATTGGCCAGAATTGAGAGTCTTACAAGAGATTCGGACGTTTAAAACACAAGACTCTGTACGGTAATAGGCTAAAATTTAATGCGCCATGTAAATAGTATATTTCGCAGAATGATAATTCACCACTAGCACGAAAAAATGAGATGTGTCTATAATTGATTACACGGACACATTAAACAAAAGCTTATTGCCTTTCAAAGAGACTGAAAAGGTACGTTATGTACAGTAAGAAACAACAAATGAAATGTTTCAGCCAATGAAAAGTATTTTCTATCTACAGTTGCAAAAATGGACTGTACACCAATTGATAACGGTACACCATCAAGCAAGATATAAAAATTTCTGGTCAGATATCGGAGTAGACCTGTAGAGCACACAAAATGCAGCATGGATTGTCGAAGAAACCCAGATATTGAGGCAAGTTAATGAATGTCCTTCAATAGCATTTCCTCGAAGAACTGACATCTAGTATTACTGGAGCACATAACTTGGAAAACCTCCCGAGTTGATCCATCCTAACTTTTGGTATAAAAGTTCACCTGTTTTTTCATGAAGATCTAGCAAACTATATTTACAGCATTTAGTGAAATGAGATGAAGCCATTCCTTTATATTTTGACAAAAGGAAAGACGTTACTTAACAAAGAATGCATACCAAAATCCAGCTCACTACAGACCAATACATGCATACCACTTGTAACAAATACCGTATCTACATCTTGTATGCACAAATTTACCACATTGTGAAGAAGAACATATATTATCAGGGGAACAAAAGGGCTGTAAAATATTCCCAGTTGTAAGGAACAGTTGGTTATATGATTCTTTGGTTTTTTTTTTATGAGACAAACCTGTGTCAAAGATATTCATATACTGCATATATTGACTACAAAAAGCGTATGACTCCTGTCCTCATTCATGGCTTTTTACATGTTTCGGAATATTAAAATAGATCCATATTTAAATACAGTTTTTGAAGAACGCTATGAACACATGGAGAACAACGTTTATATAAATTGCAGAGAAAACTTGTCCTGGTGAAACATAAAAATTGCACGGGAATATTTCCAAGGGTACTCTTAGCCCCACCTGGTTCTGCTGGCGTTAAATCCATTACAAACTTGCTAATAAATCGAAATACGGATTCAAAAAAATCAAGAAAGTGGTAATACACTATTTGTACTTTCCTCATTTAATGTACAGGATGATATCAACTATATGCGATTACGATGCAAAACCAATTGCATCTATTAAATCAGCACATTCGTTTAGCCAAGATATTCCATGGAATTTGGATTAGAAAAAGTGTAAAATTTATTGGCAATAAGGGAAAAGTTCAAAGACTTCACTGGTGTTCAACTATATCGGGTGAATTTTGTTTTGAAGGAATGGAAGAAGGTGGGTGTATAATCCTTGGTTTCATTCAAGCTGACAGATTCATCAACGGAGCGAAGAACAGCTTAGATACTTTTGTGAAGAAGAGTGATAAGACATACGACATCTAATTTGAAACGGGAAAATAAGTGAAAGCATTAATCTTATGCAGTACAGTTGTCCCTCCTTTGTAAATCATTTTTTATAACTGCATAGGATAGACGTTTAAATAAGATAAATAATAAATAAATAATAAATAAATGTTATTCTATTTCGTTATTTCAACACTGACACAACTGAGATGCAACAATTAATCGAAATAAGACTCATTCTACAGAATACCGCTTCATAACCCAGATCGGCGGGTCCGAACGGACTGACATTGTCTAGGTTTACGTTGGTGAGAAGAGGGATAACTGATTTAAATAACGCACGTATTAAGCAAATCATTTGTTTAAGGGAGATACTTCTATAGTAAAGTACTTCGCGATTACATACAGCTATCGCAAGGGATGTCAACCTCACCACATTAGATCTGCATAATGAATGCAATTTGCAGACATCTCTAGTGTTGATAGAATAAGAATGTGGAAACTTAAGATACTACTGGGAGACTCACACAGAATTGCTCGTGATTATGTAGACACTGATTCATCTAATAATGGTTACAAGTAGGCGATTTACTTCGAGAAACGAGGGATTTTTTCATGGCCATACAGGATCAAGTAATTGCTACACAAATTACAAGAAGCCTCATTAAGACAAGACGATTCTGATGATTAATGTAGAAAGTGCCCACTTAACCATGAGACCATAGATCATGTAATATCGGGATGTAACTTCTGCCCCGTCAGACTATTTACACAGACGATAATCAAGTGCTCAAACAATATTCACAACCATCTGGCCAAAGATGTTCGTTACGAGAACATCTTACGGTACCATACTACATTACCACCTGAAAAAGTATTAAGAAATTGTGATTGGAACTTTTATTATAGATCGGGGGCTGTTTTTTACAGATAAGCGATACAACATATAGCCATGATATCATTTTAAACGGATAAATCAAGGCAAACTGTTATTATTGGAGGTAGTATTCCCTAAGTCAAAATATATTTGAAACAACGTGGGACAGAAAAGTTGCCGCTTAGCTTTGACTTAGCCAAGAAATTAAAAAATGTGGAAACAAGATCAAGTACACTACATACCACTTATTGTGCAGCCCGGCAGTTATACCACACAACCTACACAATAGTTTTTACAACCAACTGGAACATAACAAGATTATATTCATCAAAATGCAGAAAGCGGTTTATAATTTGTACATGCCATATAGTCCGAAATTCCTCTGACAGGGTTTTTTATAAAACCATTTTATGTTGTATATTTTTGTAAGATTAAGGATTTATGTTTTGATTTGATGTTATGTTGTAATACTGTATAGATTTTAGATAAGTTTTGAATTATTAATGTTTTTGGTGTATTATTATAGGACCTGATATTTGCTTGACCATAGTCCCATACTTGCTGTACTTGTACCGGTTTGTACCGAATGTGAAACCATGTGAATAAAATAATAATAATAATAATAATAATACTAATAATAATAATAATCTATAAAATTCTATTTCTTTGGATGCTGTTATGATATTAGTGAGTCAAATCGATGGGGCAAACAACCACTTCTTTTAATTGAATTTAATTATTAATATTTCGGGCCACGAAAGCTTTAAAATTCTAGATATAGAGATAGAATTAGAATACGAACATCAAGAGATGCTTGGGTGGGCTGAATTTAGGTGACAGGATGGAAAGACTCGTCTGAGATAGGTTGGGCATATGAACGAATGACGGACGAGAAGTATGCCAGAGAATGTATGAGTGGGCATTTAGTGCCTGGCTGAAATTAGTGCCTGTGACACCCTGTACCTATAGGAAAAAACTTGCGTCTGGGTCAAATACCTTAAATGATATATAGTATTTATTTATCTCATTTCTTTTGTAAATATTACTTTTATTATCTAGATTCTTTCCATAAACCCTGCTAAAACAGTACGGTTACCTCCGTGCCTAACGTATTTTAAAAATCACCAATAAGGATAATGATAAGTTTTATTAGCATGTAATTGAGTACAAAATACAAATATAGCCTCGTCAAGTTTGTAATACAAGTTAAACTAGAGATAGCTAATGGTAGGTAGATAATATATATGGTTCCATAATTGATAAATTATATATAAATATGTACAAGTAACTTAGAAAAAGTCTCCTACATTAGCTGTCCTCTGGTAGAGTGGAACAGAGTGGGTCAATGCCATTATAAATTGCTCATGACTATAGGCTGTACGAATACTGAATAATACAGTGAAATGTGACAAATTAAAATACAAAACTTAATTAGGCCTATATTATCAGTATGGTGGGTATAATAACTTAGGAGGATCGGGTATGGGGGATAAGTATTCTTGTAGTAGAATAGTGACTGTGGCAAGGAGGAACGTTTTAGGTTGCGTTTGAAGATAAGTGTCCCTGGATGAAGAGGGCCAGTACTTTTTCAGTGAGTTTTGTTTAAAGGATGGATATAGGTAGTGAGTAAGGCCCTCGGAGAATGTGACAGGTTTATGGCAGGGAGGATGGATTGTCCGGGATGATCCTGGTTAGGTGTGTCGTGACCTGGGAGTTTTGTGTGCGAATAGGATGGATTCAGACGAACCAAAATGCTAATGCCTACGTACTTCTGTTTCTTATGTGGAAATACAGCATTCATTCATTCAATATACCACCTCACATACTTTGTTGCTTCTTCTTTATTTCTTTTAACTTTACGAAGAAATGGCTCTTTGAAACGGATTGAACAACAATCGTAATGCCCAAATCAAATTTCTGTTTTTTTTTTTTTTTTTAGTTTCTAGTTTTTTAATTTAGTTTAGTTTTAAGTCTCTAGCTAAAAAAACACCCAATTAATATTAATAATTTTACCATATCAATTGCTTTCTTGCTTATTTCACATACTTATTTGATACCATTAATTTAACTATCGACCTTAACTTTGTCCGATATTTTGATTATTGTGCGTTTTTATGTCTTGTGTCAGCCTCACATACGAGCAAGTTTCAATTTTATTCACGCGATCCGTACTCGTACAACACAATGTACTTTAATTTTGTAACTAAACTATGTATCAGTCAATTCAAGCTTTTTTTTTTTGAAGAAATTAAACATTTCTCTTGATCTACATCAAAGTTTAAAAAGCACCAAAGTTGCGGAATGCGTGGTTTTGAACGTTGCGGTATGCTTAAAAGATGCGCCAACCTTAGCATGTTTAAGAACAGTTTTGCATTGGCTTTAACTTTTCTAATGAATGCTTATAGCTGTGCGTTCTCAGTTGGCTGTTTACTTCTGGTAAAATATTAAGACTAGTCAATTGTTCAATCTCTTAAATTATAAGTTAAGTTATTTCATTTGTAAAACTATTTTCAGTTAGATGTTCTTTCAATGTTTTCATCATGGCGCTTTGTTAGTGCAACTTTGACAATCTATTTTCTTGGCAATTTATCCAGTAGTTTACTGTGTTCTTGTTTCTATTTACATTTACCAGATTAATGTGTATTTACTTATCTTACATAATTTTAGCAGGAATGCAAGTTTTCGGCTCGTTGGTAAGTATCTGACAAATTTTGGAAAATGTATTGTTTACATTTTTTCCACAACAGTGGCTATAGCAGGCTGTCGTACGAAAGCAATGGCATCAACGCGACGCTTATTTCACATCCAAGCTTGCGCTTGGCGCCTGGCGGTCCACTCCAATTCCAACAGGTCGCAACAGGTCGACAGCCTGCAGCCTAGAAATTCACAATTCACATGCAAAACTGCACATGGCCACATGCTTTCGAAACGACTTCTGCTTTGAATACGAGGTATGTACCTATCACGAAACAGCAAGATAATTTGTTGCATTCAAAAGGCAGTTGGCTAATATGTAGTAAGCCTAGGTAGCCTGCGCCTACTTGTAGACGACCTACCTAGGGCTATTAGGCCTAGGCCTAGATCGCGTTTTCTAGCCTAGGGCCTAGGCTAGGCTATGGGGGTAGGGCTACACGTAAACCAATGCCCTAGAGGCCTAGGTTTTAGGGCCTAGGCCTGGTCGTCAAGAATGGCCGTGCCCCTGTTGTTGGCCATTGACTAGGCCTAGGCCTAGGCCCTATTCTATTAGGCTACGTCTTCGTTTTACTAGGGAAACGCCAAAGTCGTTGTGACGAGTGAGTGAGCCATGTGTTGAGTACCCGGTAACATTTGCATTTAAGTTTGATGATAATTATTATACCCACTCAACGATTATACAGGTATAATAAATAGGGTTTTAGGTTCAGTTGGTATAAGGGCGCGTCAACTGTAAAGCATAATGCGCCACTCTAGCCTACGATAGGCTAGAGAGGCCTTAGGTATAGGGGGAAGAAAGGGAATATTACCGGGTAGGTACTCAACACATGGCTCACTCACTCGTTTTAACAACGACTTAGCGTTTCCCTAGTATAATCATTGAACAAACATTTGTGTCACAGACACTTGATCAACAGATACACCCCAGGCTAAATGGAACGGCCAGCTAGTGTACGACTCCTACACTTGTATAGATACTGCCTCAGCGTCAATGAAAAATTAAAGACAATTTCAGCTTAGGGAGGCGAACAGAGAAAATGGTTTTTAGTTTTGGTTTCAGGGCGCGTCAACCGTTCGGTTATGATGCTCCACTCTAAGGGATTTAGGGAGGAAAATCCTATGCTGGTCAGAACCAGCCACGAGTAGGTGAAAGAAAAGGGGGTTCTCACGTCGTGGTCGTCATCGTCTTTGGCATCGTTCGTGTTATCGTCGTCAAGGGGGTTGTCAGGGAAGGGGTAGAGGTCCCCGACGACGACTGCCAGAGGTCGCATCTTTTCGGGGAGTATATATACTTCTCTTTTGTACTTACCAGCTGATGTTTGCGAGATGAGATACGATATGCAGAGCAATGCTCTGTGCCAAATGCACGACCATATGGTTTAGGCCTACGTAAAGCGTACACATATCTCACATTCATGACGTAGGTTAGAATAAAGTAGATGGTCTAGTCTACGATTTAATTATACCTTTATATGGCGTAGTACTGCGTGTATACTGTATATAGGGTCTACTGCGGTATTGCACTGTATCTTGTGGATGGTCAATTGGTCATCATTATTAATTAATTGATGATTTAAACAAGAATAATGACATAACCTTTAGAGAATGACATACCGTGTTGACAACAAAAAACATACGAAAAATCACCGACTGATAGCGACTATATCTGAATTGTTTTTTTTTATTATCGTAGGCTGTGGCCTATTTTTCATATGAAAAATCTAAACAAATGCTATCGATTATTTTTAAAAAACCCATTTTAATTTATTGTAGGTTTAAATCGCAATGGATTGCGCTCATTTTGTAGCAGTTCTCAGTTACCTGGTCACGGACGTCTGTTTACAATTTCAGCTCATCTATTTAGCCGTTCGGGCCGTATGAGCCTGGACAGACAAACAGACATTGGACAATGGTCACGGCCAAGCCCGATCGAGTAGAGCGTAACAGAATCCTCATTCGCTTCGCTCACTCGTTTTATAATGAGGTGCGTCAACAACAATCGATTATTAGAACCACGTGTTCCAACCCGACGAAGCCAAATGAAGTCTTACAAGCAAACAGCCCTTCCCCCCAACTCACCCTTTAGCAAAAAGAATAACAAGGTAAGGATTTCCCATTTGATTTCTTGTTCTTGGGCCTTAGGCTCTATAGGTAAAACAATAGGCTAGGCCCTAGGAGGATTTAGAAAATCACTGTAGGTGCCCGCGCCGGCAGTAGTAGCACGCAAGGTTTGAAGCATCCCCCACTCTACCGCCCCTCACGCGCCGCTCGCTCGCTGCCAGACTCCAGGCAAGAGAGGTAAAATTAACACGCGCGCTATGGGGAGAAACTATTACAATCGAGGCTGGAACAGTTTCTAATTGAACTACGACAAAATCTTTAGTCAGTAGGCCTACAAATGTTCGTCGTATTGCACTGTAAAAAAATTTACATTCCAATTGCAATGATACCGAAGGCTCACTGGTTCTTAATGTTGGCGCGGGTGTACGAATCATTAGGCCTACCTATGCATTACCATCATCACCGTAGTTTTAAACTGTACAAAGTAAAAAATTTATATTACTTTGCTAGGTATATATTGTTTTCTTCCATGGCTCTCGGAGACGTCCGGTCTGCACCACGCCACACGTAATTGCGGAGCTCTAGTTAGACTCAACTAGCTCGGCTGAGGTGAGCGCTTTTAGCGAACGAGCCCTTCTTCGCTTGCTTGCATTCGAGGCCGCCTCTGCTTGGCGAAAATACGTTAGTGCCTCAGGCGACGATCACGTGACCTCATATGACAACTTAAGCATGTAAACATTTTCCCGATTTGTCTGTCTACAAATATATCGACCTTGGCAATTCTTTTGATGACAATGATTTGAAAAACACATTTAAGCTTATTAACCGCATTTTACGTCCATACATAGTCAGTCAACTAAATATCTTGGAGGCGCGAATAACCTTTGCCGTTGAAGCGCCCTAAAACTACTAATACTAATACTAATACATGACCTCTGTGAGGGCGTCAATTGGTCAGTCACATCGTGGCTGATTCTGCTTGCTACATCTTCAACGCCTATTGGTCGATAGCACTCAATAATTGCTCATCCACCCGATGATGTTTTACTGACGGACATCGCCTTGCGCCGACGACTGTCAACTGCACCACTTCCAGCTAGGTACAAATTTATCATAGGACCTACCCTACGTCACACATTCCGACGACACTATGCTCTGAAGCAAAAACATGAGACTCGGCTCCACTGCATGGCACTTGAAAACTAGCAACCCTTGGTTACCGAGACAGACTAGCTGCTCTTTAATTTGCATATATGCTTATGCAAATCAACACATGTATTTAACACTGATGGTGATTGAACACTTTACAAAATTATGCAAATTTCAGACATGACATTTTTATACAAACTAGGAAACGCTCCGTTGGACGCGTTGATAAGCGAGCACGTGCTATAGCTAGACCCACATTGCACATTTTTTATATTTTAAAAATTTACGACGTTCGCGTTTCCAGTATTATTTATTATTGCCAAGGTATTTGGGTAAACCCGTGTGTAAATCTTTACTTTAAAATCCACCGCCATCTAGAGGACATTGACTCCTTGGGAAAACAGTTATTTAAACTCTTGTTGACAAAAAATTTAGACTGCTTCCTCAAAAGTATTTTGATTACTTCTAGGTGGCAGTGCATTAGAAACTTCGCGCGTCTTTTCGTTGCCATGGCAACGTTACTTTTGTTATAATGTAATTTCCATCTACACTACTTATCGAATCAAAATAAATTAACATATTCGTGACCGGACGGACATTCTAAATGATTTGGCTATCTCAGATTTTGTCGCCGTTGAGTTTGAAAAAAAACTTTCGATTAACTTTAAAGTAACTTTTTAACTTTTGAACGATTTTGCCACAAAACTAATGGCATTCAATCGGGAACGAAACTTGCGGATGGTCAAAATTTCAACTCGATCCGAGCCTCCGTTTGACCGCTATCATGAGCCAAAAAAGCTGCACGACTTTCCGTTGCCATGGTAACCGTACTTTTTTATAATGTAATTTCCATCTACACTACTTATCGGATCAAAATAAAATTAACATATTCGTGACCAGACGGACATTCTAAATGATTTGGCCATCTCAGATTTTGTCGCCGTGAAGTTTGAAAAAAAAAAAATTTCGATTAACTTTAATGTAACTTTTTAACTTTTGAACGATTTTGCCACAAAACTAATGGCATTCAATCGAGAACAAAGCTTGCGGATGGTTGAAAATTTTCAACTCGATCCGAGCCTCCGTTTCGAACGTTATCGCGAGACATATCAAACAAAAAAACAAACAACAAAAAAAAAAAAAAAAAACAAAACCAGTGACTATTTTTTCCGGCAGAGTCAAATGGAAACGCTCGCTTCGCTCGCTTAATTAAACAGATTTTCAGGCAAAAATAAAAATCCTATGAGGGTAAAGGCCGTACGGTTACATTGTAGCTCGCTCCTTACTTTGTTGGGGGGGGGGGCCTCAAGTTGCTTTTGTATATTAATGTAGGGTACCTATAGGCCTAAAGCACATTAGGATGAATACAAGTTGAGTCTTCAAGTACCCATTTCATTTCATTTTGAATTTTGATGAATAAAAGTGACATTATTATTCTTTATTTTTTACTTATTCGAACTCGAACTTATGAGTTTTTTACTACCTACTTGAACTCGACCAAATTGAAAAAGTACTAACGTCACCCCTACTAAAATCAAATTAATTGTTAACCAGCTTGAAAAAAAAAAAATTTAAACTTTTAAAACTGTTTTTAACTGTTATTATTTAATGTATGAAAACGCATGTTTATTTTTATTTATTTATTTATTTATTTTTTTTATTTACTGTAACCTTTGAAAATTGTATTATACATGGGTCAAGTGGTATTAAACTTTTTTAAATCAAAATCAAAAAAATTTTTCTTTAAAATTAAAAATTAATTAAAAATATAAACATTTTTAGGCCTTCATAAAGGTATTCTAGTATCCCTCTTCCAAACTCCTTAACAAAATTTTTTTTTTTTAAATTAACAATTAAATTACAATATCAAAATTAAACAAAAAGACCTAAAAAATATTATTCTTTATCTATTTCCCTCCAAATTTTTTCTGAAACTTTTCATTTTGGATTCCTAAACAGCTGCAGCTGGCAATTTATTCCTTTCCACATTTTCTGTTGAAAAATGACCACCCCCCAACATCCTTCTTTGACCCTTTACTTCTAACTTCCAAATTTTGGGTCTTTCCCCCCTTTGTAAAATCCTTTTTACAATTTTTCCCAATCTCATTCCCCCCCTCCTTTTCCTTCGTAGCACAAAATAATTCCAGTCTGTTTCTCCTTTTTCTCATTTTCGAAAATCCCACCCTAAATCTTCTATCATTTTAGTAAACTATCATAATTTTCTTATCCCCTTTCCCCTTAAATCATTTATCCATCTCCACCTCTTTTTTTTTTCCAGTTATCCCCCTTGTGCAACGCTGAAGTTGTCTAATGCTTTTATATGTTATCCTTAAAAGGGGGCCCCATATCGCATTTCCCTTTTCCAAAAATTGGTCTTATTAGAAATTTTATGCTTTAGCTTTTTTTAAAAAAACAGTTAAATATTGTTTCTAGGGGTGCCAAAATGAAGCTGGAGATGGATCTGACTAAAAGAAACAGGAGCACCCAACAAAAAGAAGGGTTTGCAAGGGGAAGGCGGAGATAGACGAGGTGGCTGTCTGGGGGGAAAAATTTTCCCGACGGAGGGGAAACTGGAGCGATCCAAGCGAGAGTTGGCGAGGTGGGCGGGCCCGGGGGACCGGACGCACTCAAAGGGGACATCGGGAGGCCCCAGGAGAAGCGTAACCGGTTAGTGTCGGTCTGTGCTAGGGCCCGAGGAACTCCCCACTAGTTCCACCCACCCTTTGACACGCCCTCACTCGCCGGTAGCTTTAGTTTTTTTTTGGGTGGGTTCAATTATAAAAATTTAAAATCGATGTCAAAACCCAAAAATTTCGAATCACTCGAAAAAAATTTGACCAAAATTTTTTTCGACATAAATTTTTTAAAAAAATTTTTTTTTTCCCCCCCGTTTTTTAATGTAAAAACCTAAAAAAAGGGAATGTTAAATACAAAAAGTAAAATACAAAAACACAGCACTCTTTTCTTGCTGAGTGAAAAGACCACAAGTTGGTCGAAACATATCGGCAACTTGTCCGTTCATCTATTTGTGTCTGTTCGACCAACCTAATGTTTTTAAGGTGCCACCAGTAGCAGCGCACGGGATTTCGCGTAGGGGAGAGGGGGGCTAGTGTGGACACTTTTGAATAATGTAATGATATTTCATTACTGGTTGGAATAAAGGTAGTTCAACATATTCTTGAAACATGTTAGTACCGGTATGTTACCTTTATTATATATAACTTTATGTTGGTTACATGTTACAAGAATTGTGTTTATGTACCTGATTTAAAATTGTCTACAAAGTGTCCACACTAGCCCCAGTACGAGGCTTTGTGGACAATGTAGGGGTTAGTGTGGACACCTAAGAAAAGCTCGTCAACACAAAATTTAGCTTCTTATATACTATATTAGGTATACATAGGATAAGTCTAGTAGGTTTGCAACAAAATTTCATACATTATGACTTTGAATAGTGATTTTATTAAACAACGTTGAACATCGAGAAGTCAACGTGGAAAGAGAAGTAGCTTGCTACATGTGATGTACCACCAACAAGTGATGGGATTGGCAATTTTGCTACAATTTCAGTTCGATAGATTTGAGAAACGTCTTTTACTTCAGGAAAAACAAATTTTAGTCTTTCCGTCTTAAAAATTGAACATCAAAGTCTTTCCCCGTGCCATAGGCAACATCGACGCGACCTACATAGAAGACTTCATGGGACTTTTTTGAAAATTTAACCAATATGAAATCATTCACTTGAATGTGATCGTCGTCACACAAAAGTTTTGGTTCAGGGACCTCTTCATCACACAGGATTTCTTCGTCAGATGACCCCAATACGATTCCAGCATCGGAATCAGAATCAGACATTTCTTCACGAAACAGTTGTTTTGCAACCTCCAAGGTGTTTTTCTTTTTCATTATTTTCTTTCCCTTGCATTTATTTTCTCCCTGCCCTTTCTTTGAAGCTGCTACTGCAATTTGGTTAGTGTGGACATGTCCACACTAACCCCCTTCAATGCTGTCCACAGTAGCCCCATGCAGCCATTTTTGCTAACATTGTCATAATTTAATAGAACTAGAATATTTTCAAAAACCTTTATAGTCTGAACTGTAGGCCATATAATAAGGCACATTATGCAACATAACATTGATTTGAATTATAAGGTTAAGTATCTAAATTCACAAATGTCCCATGTCCACAAAACCTTACCAGCAATGGAGCAAACAGAAGCCATGCAGATATCTTGAAACCTGTTGAACTCAGCAACACCAAATTACATGTGAATGAAGGTAACAGTGTAGCCAACAACTGAGATTTTTTTCAGAATTTATACTTCCTTCATTGGCGGGATATTTAAGTGTCCACACTAACCCCCTGTACACACTAGCCCCCCTCTCCCCTACATAGTTTCCAAAAATGATTCTAGCCAAATGGCTCGAAGCTATTCAATAACGAAATAGTTCACTCAATTCAGGATGAATAACTCTTTCAGTGAGTCAGTATGTCGTTATAATTCACTAATATTCGTTCTTAATATTACCGTCAAAAGACGGCACAAACATGTAGTTCAGACTTATGAGGTAATACACGCCAGAAAAAAAACTTGACACTGTGGGGAAAAAACATACATTATTACTTAATTAGTTTGCTTATTGGATGAGCGAAGCGAAGACTTCAATTTCACTGACCCCCAAAAAATTTAGCTCGGGTGTTTTTTTTTTTGTTTTTTTTTTTTTTTTTTTTGTTTGTTTTTCTGTCTGTTTGTTAACTCTCTACCAGGCAAACGGCATATCCGATCTTGATGAAAATTTGAGGGGACCTTCGAAATCTCTGAACTTAGAGGTGTATTGTTTTTGGGTACAATCGAAGAAATATTTCTCATGAATATCGTACTTTTACGATTTTTTTTCGATTTTTAGTGCGATATTTTCGTGACATTGGGCCGATTCTGACCAAACGGGTGGGGCTACAACGTTCATATTTCACATGGACATTAAGGTTATGGTGATGTAGTACCTTTTGAAAGAAAAAGTTGAAAAAGTTAGCCGGAATTCATAGAAATAAAGCTTTTAATATAAGTTTTTTTGATTTGTATGCGATATTTTCGTGCCATTTGGGCCAATTCTGACCAAACGGGTGGGGCTACAACGTTAATATTATACATGGACATTAAGGTTATGGTGATAAAGTACCTTTTGAAAGAAAAAGTTGACAAAGTTACCCAGAATCCATAGAAATAAAGCTTTTAATATAAGTTTTTAACGGTAAATAATAACAAATTGACAAGTAACAATAGAAACTTGACAACAATCACCTACAATGCGTGGGAAGCAAAACAAAGCAACAAAGCACTCGCAAAAGTAAAGATATCCCACGCAGACTAAAAACTTTAAAAAAAAGCTCATCCATCAACGCGGCGGGACTTGAGCGTTTTCCTAGTGAGTAGTAAATTTACAGGTATTAAGGGTACTCAATACAAAAAATTAGGGATGTGCGGGTACCCGAAAAACGGTTAATTTTCGGGTAGGTAAAAATACCCGACCTCGGGTCGGGCCGTCAATTCCTACCCGAAAAAGTCGGGTCGGGTAGAAGTAATAAAGAAACACGCCAATCTGCTCCTTTTAAACCTCCCGCTCAGACGCCAAACGAACAGCTGACGTCGGAGCGGACCAATCGCTACGACGTGGGCGCGGCTATGCTATGATGCTGTGTCCTTGGCTCTTCCGGCGTTGTCCCCGCTAAAGTAATAGGCCCTACTGACCGTCATTACTCGTCTTCTGGTTATTCAACGCTTCTAACGGCATAAAGCAAGTTGAATATTACGTACGTAGGCGAATGGTGAAAAAGAAACAACGCTAATGAACATCGTCTAATGCCTAGGCGGCAGGCCTAGAACAAGTCCGATCTAGTGCGCATCGTTGCGCGCAGCAGAGCGTCGGGCGGAGTCAGACCGAAAGGCTGGTGCAAACGCGCGATTTCGTCAGATGCATGGCTGGTACAAGCGCATGATGATGATTTCGTCGTCCGGAAGAGAAAAATACGCGATCGCATCGGTTTTTCTTGGGGTTTTCGTATCGGAAATATTAGAAAACGATCGTTACGATATTATTTCCGAGAATAACGAACGATTGATGCAGGAAAACGATAATAACAGGGCTTCACTGTCCTAGGCCTAGGCCTAGTCATACTCAAGCAAAAGTTCATAAGACGCCGATTTGGATGTTCTTCGTGTCAATACAGCCCAGAGTGGCTACCTGCAACCAATGCAAAACTGTTTTGTAGTTTTTTTTTGTTTAAATGAATTCACAAATAAAAAAAATTTCACTACCCGAGCCCGACCCGAGCGTACTTCAATTACCCGAGCCCGAGGGTACTTTCAATTACCCGACCCGAGCCCGACCCGAGTTCAAAAACCACTACCCGCACATAACTACAAAAAATAATCGCCAATGATACGCGCTTTACGCGGGCTACTGCAGGTTTGAATTGTTGACCGTGATCTGTGCGACGCAGCTGAACTGGTAGAAATTGGAACTACATGAACAAATCTGATGACGATAGTAGCGTGGGAAGGGGTCGGGAGGTAGCAAGAGCGAAGCGTCCTCCATTCACTCCAGAGTTTCATTTTCATCTTCATGTATCACCCATTCATCTCTTGCCCCAACATAATTTGGTCCCATCCGGGCCGTATACAATCAACATGGTTCCACGTGGAAAACTTTAATCGGCTTTCGCAAGTAATCGTTTCGTCGGCGACTTCACAACGCAGTTTGAACGTCTAGGCCTACTGACGTAGCAAGAGTCTTCTCACGGGCCCCAGCAGCAGCTGAAGTACGGCGTCATCAGGACATCTTCAAGACCCAGTGGCAAATGCGTGTCTTCCAGTGGCAACATCATCACAATTCAGATAAGCTATCTGCTGTACCTTCATAATAGCCTCTATTACTATACTTTCATTGATCTTCAATAACTTCCATCATGCAAGCGCAAGAGAGAAGTGATTTAATTAAATGTATTGGAATAATCAAAGCTCGGCTTACACGCATACACACGTTTATAAACGATGTCAATAACCACTCAAATCTGAGTGCAATCAGAGTTAGGTCAGAAACTCTTATTTCTATTTGGGATCAGTTCGAGGAAATACAATGAAACGGAACACTAAAATTACACCCGAGTTGGTTCGTCACTAAAACAGAACGCACCAAAGTCTGACTACACTGAAGCGCAAATGCCCAACGAACAGGCTCCACTGAAACGAAGAGTACAAAAATAACCCCCGCGTTCTACGCTACTGAACCTGAACGGCCTAAATTGCCTACGCTCCTGTAGTCCTAAAACTCGCAATCTCACTCGACTAGTGATCTATGTACTGGTAGTTCGGAACAGACTGTACCTGTATCCTAGCCTTCGAAGTATCGATCGGATTATTGGTATTTACGCACGCATAGACCCTCTCGGGGTTAGGCCTATGTTGCTCCACGGCTACGACTATGCAAATTAAACAAAGATAAGCTCTCCTAACTAACTCAGGGGGAGGTCCTCTCATTCGTCGGGAAAACACAAATAAACACAGTACCCTAGCAGAACATGGTAGACATAGGTGGTGATGATTGTGAACCGGTGACCTGTTGAGCACAGTTCCCCGTTTAGGAATGTACCCAACCTTACCCAGTGCGCTAGTGTTGAGCCTCGCCGCTGGAGCTCCCCGTCCTCGGAACAGCTGGGCGGTCCACACGTTCCTTAAAATTACCACTATGACTAAACAGGCCCTTGGCCCATCAGAAATATGTGACGAGCTGAAGGCTGGTTGCTTAAATGAAATATTGAGGTATGAAATGACTTGGGATTGAAGGTCGTTAAGCAATCCCCTGAATGAATTTTGACAGTGATTAATTTTGGATATCAAAAGGTTGCTTTAATGACTCTAAGTTATGCAAACAAGTGAAATGAAAAAGCATAGTTAATAGAATTTTGGATCCAAAACAGTGAATATAAAATTACCCCGTGAACATTACATAAATCGGATACAATAAGTCTTACTCTAAATCAAACCAAAATTTAGTACTCAACGGTATCTTGAGGTACGATACTGTATAAAGTGGTGTTGGACGTTGCCCTCTACTTGGCACGTTTCGACGGTAGCTTTAATGCGCGTGTAGGCGCCTCGGACCTCAGGGCGAATTCCGCAGTGGCGTATTGACCTTGCTTCCCATCTTGGGCGGCCTGGGGTGTACCTCTAAGTGTAATTGTAGAAGTACTTCTCAGCATGTAGAACAGGGTAGGCAAGATATATATCCCGGTGAATCCGGTACTTATAAATCATGGGATTTGGTTGATCGATGCCTAGCCACGACTGGACCAACGTGGTGTACGATTATGGTTTCGAACGTGTAAAAGCCCTCAAACCTCAGGGATATTCATTTTAATTTGCATGTAGATTGCCACTCTCCCGAACTAATAAAAACTTGAACTTTTAATAGATGCTGTCATTGTCTCGCTGGTGTCCGTCGACTGCCGGTGGCGTCGGTCGTATAATAGCTACCACATACTGGTGGTTCGCCAAAAACACTCCCGATTTCCCGAATGGTTGTTAAATTAAGTAGAATCTAAATCAACGCCGCAAAACTAGCAGCTGAACCGCTCTCGTGTACGTGAAGGAGGCGTGTGGTTCCATTGCCCTAAATGCCTGGCTTCGGCCTGCTTGATAGGCCGCGCACTCGGAAGAATACCTTGGAAGCAACTTGCTCGTCTGAAGGCTTGTATCTCATGGAACCGAGGCACGCGGCGTGTTTTGCGCAAAGCCTCCTGTTCTGCTGGCCCAGGCGGTGACGTAGGCCATTGTCCTTGGCTACATCTACCCCGTTCTGATCGCTGATTGTTGACTACTGGAAAAACCAACCATCTCCTCGGCCAACTCAGGCTGCTAGCCCGCTTCCGATTGAAGCCTCCTCGTTTTTGCACAGATTTAGACACACAAAACTCACCCCGTGGTACGCAGATAGCATTGCTGACCATTAGCCACTTTTAAGACTTATCGCAACAAGCCTAGGCTATTTTCCATATGACCTTAGCATGACACTAGCTTTCCCTATTAGACACTTAATTTACATAGACATGTAAATTATGCAAATTATTAAACTTGAAAATGATTGAATTATGCAAATTTGAAAAAATATGTAACTTTTAGGTTTTTTAAAAACTGAAAATAGGGCCCAACTGGCCGCCCAGGCTTACAAAGTTACAGTGCCCCCTTAGCTTATGCGGATACTTGGTACAACACGTCCCGCAGGAAGTTTACCCCTCACAGTATATATTGCAGCTCGCAGGCTACACAAAGTACACACATGTTTTTGAAATCCGACCTTAAACTCTCAAATAACGCAGGCACCTAAGTGTGCGTAACAGTTATAAGGTGGGATTGTCCTTGTGGCCATATTTACGTTAACATAAATAAACCACAAACTTTTTGGCTTATTTCCGGACCCCTAAAATTCCTACTAACGTTACGTTCTGACCCTTGTGTCGCAAGTACTAATTTAACACAAAATAAAACAAGTTTCCAGCAAGGACAAGTACCCCCCTGAAACCATGATGCAAAAACTTGAACAAGTTATTGCCCTTGTTCTCAAACGAGTAACACATTGGTTCCGCTTCTAACCACCCTTACACTACGCCACTGTTAGTTGCAAGGTGCGAGTGACCCGCTCAACGGCTCCTCGGCCGCGGCCACTCCATCTGCGATGCGCTCCACTAAGCGCGGGCTGTCACCCGCTCACTTGTCATCACCCACCTAGCTGCCACAACCCCACTTGACAGCTGACGGTCTCTCGTGTACGTACGGCGGCCCCCTACCAGATGACAACATGATTGTGGTTGCGGTTCTACATCCACTACCTGCCCCAAACCAAAACCCTCTGGACCTCGATGTCCTGACCCTAGACGCTTAGTAGTTTAACTGCATATCTCGCATCGATAAAGCAATTAACTCTAAACCTGATCGGTTTACGCGCCTACCCGCGCTGCCTACAACAACGAAGACCCTAGTCCCGTAGACCTAACTGACACACTCCCTTGACCTACTACGGTCCTGCTACGCCACGGAGGCTAAAAATTACATGACGCATAAGTGCGGTCTCCCGACTTTTAAAACTAAGTACACACAGCCCGTGCCACAGAAGGCAAACGACAGGAAAGAAAAGACGGCGAAATCAAAAACCATTTCAAAACCCAAGTCCAGTACGTCACCCGTGACTTTACAAAGTCCAAAGACTATGCCTCGCAAAGAAACTACACCGAAGTGTTTCCGCCCGCCTACTTCTCACACTACACTGATGGGGGCGTGCCACTCATGACGACAAAGTTTACTAACGCGTATCGCAACAAATCACAACAAGGTTGACTCACTCTGGCTGGGCCTGACTCCGAATTTAACCTATGAATTCTAAACTCTACGGTAACTTAACTGGCCTGACGCTGCGCCGAACTTGCGACGAAAAATCGAAACGCACTGCAAACGCGTGTGGTGTGCCCCACAAGACCAAAAGGACTCTACGTACCAATCTCACGCCCGGAGGCTACAAAAAACTCGGGAACCCTAGGCTCAGTGATTCAGAGGCGAATTCCTAGATCTATCGCGTGATACCAGTCGCTCAGATCGCTGTATTGTCACAGGTACGTCCTTCTAGGTGCGACTCAGTCTAGCTACACGGTACGTCCTGGCTCACGACACACCGAGATCTCAAAAGATGCATGATCCTGGCGAGGTGGACAACGATGTTAGCGTAGGGTAAAGGTAAACGACAGTACCGTTCATTGTCGTGGTACCCTTTCTCACGACGGTAATATAAGGCGTTGCTTCGGCCAGTTTTCAAGTCATTCGTTCCTGAGTTGGTTGTGGGAGTCGTGAGTCCTATTCTACCTTGCTTGCTTCCAATTGTGCTGTCCTGCTGACAGTCAAGGTCGATGACCTGCGCGTACTAGCGTCGCCCTGAACGTAACCCCGTCCAGCTGTGGTCGCTGCAGACACACTTGTGCGCGCTCCGTTTACACTTCTCCACTTACTGGCTCGTCTAGCTGCGGGCAAACTCTCTCGGTGGGCCGACTTTGACAGTTGCTTTTCCACCGTGGTTGCCGCATTGGGCTCGCGCTGCGGCCCCTGGGTTCGATTCCACTCCAGACCTCGCGTCTTATTTACACCACACTGTAGTCCAATATACCACCCCCGCTCTTATTTCCTTTTTTCTTTCTTCTCTTCGGACTTGTACAACTGAAGATTACTAATATTTGGTACACTCCCTTTTACTAACACCTAGCTCGTCGTACAGCTCTACGCGTTCGTCCCTGCGATTGCTGCTGACCGAGTATGGTCCCTGAACAATAGAAACATCTTCCTCGCCTCCTTTAGTATCAAGATTGTACAATCGTTGATTCCTTCAACAAGACCAGTGTCGCCTACATTCAAGGTGGTGTTCTTCGTGTGTTTACCCAAAAGCAGGGAGCTTCTTTCTCCTTTCTCCCTGCTGTGTCTAGACGGTCTTTTAACAGCATTTTCTCGTATTCTCGGCAGTGACTTTTCCCGCTCGGCTCCGTCCAGGATACTTAACGTTTCGAACACCCCTCTCCGGTAACTTTATCATGGTAAAGTTCGTATGGCGTTACACCTGTGCTCATCGGGTGCAAAGGTCCCGTGTTCAAACTTGATAACTCGATCTGGTTAACATATTTCACCAACTATAGCGTGTCTCTGGATTGCAGTAGGCTCTCAGAGAGCGCCGATCTCCCTCATTATCCGTTTCACTCTAGGATTCGAACTGCGGATTGGCGTATTGGATGAATGGTACGCACCGTATGTTTTGTGAGCCTCTAGGGTCTCGTACCAGAATACGTGACGTATACTGAGTACCCATGGTCGCGAAAAAAAAAAAAAGCATACCCTCCGGAGTCAAAACGTTAGCAACGTAAGTGTGTCTCTAAGCTTTTTAACACAATCTTCGCTGTGGCGGTACGCAAAACGTACAAGTGCGACGTACTTTGTAAACACGTCCGACGAAGACAAGTATGTACCATAGCAGGCGCCCTGCCCTTTAGGGGTAAGGACCAAAGAGATCTGTAAGCTGTGATACTCCGCTTCCTTCTGGGCGATGGGTTGTACGCGGCCGTGTAACGCACAGTTGCTGTGTTTACTCCTTCTGACAGAGGTCGCAGTCTTGAACACTTGCGTACGGTCCTCGCCATACCTTTCCAATAAAACCCTTCTTGAATCCGCCGCCAAAAACATTGTTGAACCAAAATGCCCCAACTCTCGGTGGTACTCCCACACTATCTCCTTCTCCATACTTTGCTGGTACTCAATAACTTTCCCAAGTGGTGTCACGGTCCCACGCGTTGCCGAACGGTGGTACAATATTTTGTCGTACCCTTGTAGTTCGCGGCGCCATCGTGCTGCGTCCGCACCGCCCTAATTTCGGTAATTATCTTCCCGAAATACTCCTCTTCCACTCTGATGAACCGACATGCCGCCTGCATCTTGCACGTAGCGCTGGATCGACTGTCAAACTGACTTGAGCTACTATTAGTTCCCTGTCTCGGCTGCCCTGATTCCACCATCTCTCCAGGGTCCACTCAGCGGATACCCTACTCAAGGTGTCGCCACAAATTATCCTTCCCCGCACAATGTAATTCATTTTGGAAGTCGAACTCATTGTAATCGCCAAAATCCAACGCGTCAACCGATTGACAGAGTCTACATGCATTATGAAGGTGAGAGCTTTGTGGTCCGTGATGACAGTTAGGTCCTTGGAACCCATAGATTGTAGATACGGAATTTGTCAAGACAATGCACGTACCTTTACTCGTTCCTTCTCCGCTGTGAATATTTCAGCTCCCGGCTTCCACGAAGGAGGCCCTTGACTCATTAACACTACAAACGGCGATCTCCGTTATCGTCCCATTGAAATAGCTGCCCCCCAACCACCTTGATCGCTTGCATCACACTGTACAAAGACGGCTTATTTTCGGAGCGGGATTGGGCAAGCCCACTGTTTTTTATTAACGAAAACAGTCGCTTCATCCTCTCGAAGGCCTCGTCGAGTTCATTGTCCAGCACCAAGTACTCCATTTCTTAGTACGCTTTGGAGCTTGACGACGGCTTCGCTATAGCCCTCCTTAAACCTCCTTATTAATTACACAACCCAGAAGGCACGTAATTGGCGCCATTTTGAGGTCTGGGCCCAATCCTGATCACTGGTACTTCCTTTTGGATCTGGCTACACTCCAGTGGTGGACCAGGAACGTGTCCTAGGAAAGGGAATTTATCTCGCGCTGAACATGGACTTTGCAAAGTTGAGTTTTCGCCCCGGTCCATTCTGCATCGTTGTCGAATGATTTTTCTGAGGTGTAGGAGGTGTTCTTACAAAAACGTCCTCGCGTAACACAATCAAGTTCATCCGAACATACTGTTTTTGTAAAGGTACGCGCTTCCTGGCCCCTAGGACCTTGTCCTGCGCGGGTGAACACGCTACCGATGTGCTTAGCCCAAAATGCAACACACAAAATTGGTATGTACGTTGGTTGTACTTGAAAGCGGTGTCGGGCTGCTCTCATCTCCAACACCACCTGCCCCAATGGCACTCGACATGTCTATCTAATGACGATAAGTAGTTTTCACGTTATCACATGGTTTGCAACAAACTCTCTGAATTTGTGGTCTCTCCTATCCGGTACTAGTTGGCAATTACTTGTCTTGCATCAAGACATAACGTACTGACTTATCCTTTTTCATGACCCCCACTAGTGGATTTACATACGGCTACTTGTTTTGCGCGCATCAATACTCCCCCAGTCTAACATCTTTCCTAGCTGCTCTCCACCGGCTGCCCTGTATGTGCGTAAGGAACCGGTTAGGTTTTCTACCGAAGAACTGTTTCCTCCTCCTTGGACATTTATTTTATTAGTAAAGCAGTTTTGTAAGTCCCAGGGTCGATGGAGAGACACGTCGCGATATTCGAGCAAGAGATCGATCAGTTGATCCTGCTGTTCTCTCGGGTGAGCTTATCTTGCTTTCTTATCTGTTTCTCTTATCTCCCCTCTTCCGTAGTCTGGTCCGGGTCTTCGCACACCAAACCCTTTCTTTATCGACGCAACTGAAACTTGCCTTACTGGTTGGTCGACCCAGCGTCGACAGTGATTGCTCCTAAATGAAAGTTGCCGGTACCCTTTCCATCTCCGTGCATATTAACCGTGAGGGTGGACTACATGTTTATTTTATCGTCAAGGTGCCGCTTGGCAAAACAAACAGTTTTACTTTATTCTGGTAGAACCAATCGATCACCGAGGATGAGCTTCGTGACTAGATCCTTTCCTACCAAGCAATGATATCCGTACTTCGATCGTCTATACATAAGCTAAAGAACACCTGTTTTAGTAAGTCGCTTGCTTTTCTCTTACTCGTAGCACCTAATATGGTTACACCTACTACTGGTAAGAACGATTCTTTGGGGATCTACTAGACTGCAGCTCGTCAAGAATTGCTCCGATATACATGTAATTTCGCTCCCTGTGTCCAATAATGCAGTGATAACCGTATCGTTCACTCCTACTGTTCACTCGATGCATGGTGGAAAAAGAATTGAGTTTATTCTTATCGTCGGCCCGGGTTTGTCCTCAGCCAATACTCTTCACGTGGGTTAAGCAAAAACGGTGTTCACACATCTATATTCTAATTTGCTAGTCGGTAACTGAGTGTGGTCCCAGACTCGACCTCTACGCTTTTCCAAAGTTCGAGTCCCCCGCGTGGCAAAATCCGCCCTGGCCTCAGCCAAGCTCGACAGTCTTGGCGAACACTCCTCGTGGTATCCGCGACCAGTCTCCCTGCCGCCTTGCTGCCCGTTACGCTTGCGCACACGCTCGCCCCCTCGTATCGCCGTGCCTCTCCCTTGCTGTCACGGTTCCCCCACGTGGTTCGGGTGCGCGCGCTGACCCCGCTCGGCTTGATCCGTTGCTCTGGCGCCGGGTCTCTCTCGTTCGAACCCCGTGCGTATGGTGTGGTTTCTTAAACCGTGGGTTCCCCTCCCTGGAATTTGCTCGTTGGTAGCGATGGCGTAACCGAATGGCTGCTTGCTGTCGCGACTGGGTTGAACGTCCATCTCCGCCAAGTTTGAGGCCGTTCGGTTTCGATTTGTGACATATTGCCACTACTCGGTTGCCGAGTCTCGCGATGGCATAAGTACGGCACGTACTTGCTCGCGAACATGACCAACGTAGATATTGCGTCAACCAAGTGGTCGCACTTAACGGGATTTGGCTAGGAAACCATTCACTTCAGCCAGTCGGCTGAAGTAGCACGATATGGCCTCCGGTTCCCGGGCACATAGTTTCCCGTATAATGTGTTGTAGCAGAACCCCCCTGTTCGCTCGCCCCCCAATATCTCTCCACAAACTTGTCCTCTGAACCCCTCAAAACTTGCGGATATCTAGCCTCTCTCAACCAGTCCCAGTACTGATCCCTCGCAACATTGCATGGCCAATGGTGATTTTTAGAATCCCGCTGCTACCCTTGTAGGTCACAAAACTTCCTCTCCAAGACATTTAAAAAACTCACGTGGGTGTAACCCTGAGGCCGTCCGTTATTGAAACATACATTTTCTCTGCTCAGGGAGGATGCCGTTCCGCTATATACCATTTCATGTCCCTGACTGATGTGCGAGTCCATCCAAGCTGTCAGTTTTTACAGGCACTCCCTGACGGTCCGCCGTTCCGAATCGCCGTCCACACCTCCTCACGTAGCGTCGCGACGCCGCGTCTCTAGTTCTGCTCGCAACGCTCGCCTTGGCATTAGTCACATTGTTTCCGTAGGCTGACCCGCTTCGCTTCCCCGCTCCGTCTCATCCAACCTGCGGCTCAACCGTTGCCAGTTCGGGTCCGTCAGCTCGCCAACCGTTGCCAACTAGCCTGGCCACTTCTGCCCTGGTCTGCGTTGTGGCCGCGTGTCGCGAAACCCTTCTTTCCAACCCAGATAGTTGCTTTGTCTGACGTTTCCCCCGCCGCTCGGCCTTGCTCGTCCCTATCGCGGGCTCACTAGTGATTGTTGTGTGATACGAACTTAACTTTCCGCCCTCATATTATTCTCAAGTTGCGTCGCGTTCCCTTCTGCTTCTCCGTCACTTTATTGGTTTTGCGTCACCTGCTGGGCTCTAACTTCTTCCTATTGTTGTCCGCCTTGGGTAGTCAGATTGTCCTCTAGCTATGCCCGCTTGGATTTGAATTTTCTGCCTCATCTGCCCCTACTATTCCGCTTACAAACACACGCTTTTTCTATTCTAGTTCTCCACCGCTAGTTCCTCTTCCGTCTCAGCTGATCTCCGCTCGCGCTGCCTCGAGGTCTCGGATCGAGTCTCTTCCCCCGTGCTTTCTCGGCTTACTCCGTAGTTTTCGCATCCCCCCTGTCCATGACACTAAGAACACTCGTTCGACATTGGGCTGTGAGTGTCTCTCTTCCGGCTCGGTGCTGCTCCATGTTTATTCAAGAACGCTTCTAAAAGTTCGTGCTTGGTTACATAGGCATTTATCTTCCTGATGAGACGGAATGAGTAATTTTCCCTATCTAGTCTACTGCGCCTAGGTGGTAGCCATCGCCTTGGGTCTCGTTTTCCCCGCCTCGACGCTGGCGTGAACGAACATTCCAGAAGCACTTCGTGTACCCCCTCGTCGTTACTCTCACATACTCTACGCCTGCTCCACGATTGCCTTAGGCACTGCTGCGCTTCTCCTGTTTCCCTTCCCGCCATCCTGTCCATTGACAATATCCTGCTTTGCACCTGCGTGCTGCACTTGGCAAGCCCCGTGGCCTACCAATCCCGGAACGATTGAGCCTCGTTGTCCTACAACACTTCGTCCCCAACACAAAACTACTAATCTCGAGTTTGACCGTGATGATTACCATCGTGTCCCACGTTGTCGCCCACTGAAACGGACTGCAAACTACTCCGGTAACTAAATTAAAAGCCCCCACTTTGGGGCGCACTTGGACATACGGAACACTAAAATTCACCATAGTTTGGTTTGTCACTAAAACAGAACGCACCAAAGTCTGACTAAACACTGAAGCGCAAATGCCACGACAGGCTCCACTGAAACGAAGAGTCAAAATAACCCCCCCCGCGTTCTACGCTACTTGAACCTGAACGGCCTAAATTGCCTACGCTCCTTTAGTGCCTAAAAACTCGCATCTCACTCGACTAGTGATCTATGTACTGGTAGTTTCGTAACAGACTGTAACCTGTAAGTCCCTAGCCTTCGACAATTATCGATCGGATTATTGGTATTTTACTCACGCATAGACCCCCTCTCGGGGTTAGGCCTATGTTGCTCCACGGCTGTACGGACTCTCATGCTAATATCAACAAAGATAGAGCTCTCCTAACTGAACTCAGGTGGGAGGTCCTCTCATTCGGTCTTGAAAACACCAATAAATCACATTACCCTACGCAGAACATGGTAGACATAGTTGTTGATGATTGGGTGGAACCGGTGACCTGTTGAGCACGGTTTCCCCGTTAGGAATGTACCCAACCTTACACCCATGCGGCTAGTGTTTGAGCCTCGCCGCTGGAGCTCCACGTCCTCGAAACAGCTGGTCGGAATCCACACTTCTTTAAAATTTACCACTATGACAAACATGACGCCTTGGCGTCGAATATGTGACCGAGCTGAAGGCTGTGCGTTAAATGAATATTGAGGTTATGAAATGACTTTGGATTGAAGGTCGTTAGCAAATGCCCTGATGAATTGAAAGTGAATAATTCGGATATCAAAGTTGCTTTAATGACTCTAAGTTATGCAAAACAAGTGATAAAAATGCAATTAGTATAGAAGTTTGGGATCCAAAACAAAAGTGAATATAAAATTAAACCGTTAACATTACATAAATCGATACAATAATCTTACTCTAAATCAAACCAAATTTAGTACTCAACGGTATCTTGAGGTACGTCTGTAATAACGTGGTGGAACGTTGCCCCTCTACCTTGGCACGTTCGACGGTAGCTTATGCGCGCTGTAGGCGCCTCGGACCCTCCAGGCCGCAATCCGCAGTGGCCTTATTGACCTGCTGTCCCAATCTTGGCGTCCTGGGTGGACCTCGAAGTGTAAATTGTAAAATGTACTTTACTCAGCATGTTAGACATGGTAGCAAGATATATTACGTTGAAAAATCCGGTACTAAATAAATAACGATTTGGTTGATTTCGATGCCTAGGCCACGACGGGGACCCACGTGGTGTACGAATTAGGTTCGACGTTGGTAAAAATGCCCTCAACTCATGGATATATCATTGTTGCATGTAATTGCCACTCCCGAACTAATAAAAAACTGTGAACGTTTAATAGCATGTCCCATTGGTCCCTCGCTGGTGTCGTCGACTGCCCGTGGCTCGGTCGTATAATAGCTACCACAGACTGGTGGGGTCGCCAAAACACTAACGATTTTAGAAAAAGAAATAGGGAAATGGTGTTAATTAATAAGATCTAATCAAACGCCGCAAACTAGCATCTGAAACCGCTCTCTTGTACTGAAGAGGCGTGTGTTCCTTGCCCTAAATGCCCTTGCTTCGCCTCTTGATAGGCCCGCACTTGGAAAAGCAGAAACGGTAAAGTACCTTGTAAGCAACCTTGCTTGTCTGAAGGCCTTGTATCTCAGTGGACGAGGCACGGCGGCGCGTGTTTTGTCCTGCAAAGCCTCCTCTGTTCTGCTGGCCCAGGCGGTGACGTAGGCCATTGTCCCCTTGGCTACATATCCCCCGTTCTGATCGCTGATGGTCGACGTACTGGAGAACCAAACACTCTCACTCGGCCGACTCCCAGGCTGCTATCCCGCATTCCGATTGAAGCCTACCTCGTTTTGCCACATACGTTTAGACACATACAAAAACTCAACCCCGGTGGTACGCAATAGCATTGGCTGACCATGAGCCGCTTTAGACTTAATCGCACAAGGCCTGGTGGGCTATTTCATAAATGAACCTTAGCCATGACCACTAGCTTTCCTTTTAGGACAAGCTTAATTTACATAGACATGTAATTAGTGCAAAATTTATTAGACCTTGAAAATTATTGATTAAATTGCAATATTTGAAAAGTATGTACTTTAGGTTTTTAAAAATTCTGAAAAATAGGACCAACATGGCCTGGGCCCAGGGCTGTACAGTTACAACAATCACGTCTTGAAATAGAACCACAAATGACGATTTCGAATCATGAAACCTACAGAACAGATTTGAAACTTTATACTTACTTGAGAGGCTTTGCCTAAAATCAATGACATACTCACGCCACCCATGGTACCTTATTGATACACCATCAAATCATGGTTTCTGGCAACAGGTCCCCGCTTCTTTAGCACTCATAACACATCTGATCAAACTTCCTTGGTATAAAATTTCCCACAATTCTCAGGTGTTTACAGTCTTTGGTCACAATTCAAAGACACCTACTTCGCGCTCATACATGAGAATACTTCTCCTACGGACATTCCACAAATTCCATTATCTGTTGTGTCTTCATTACGTAATGATCCACTACATTTAATCAAAGAATTTGTCCTTGTCGTCTGCTACTATACCATAGCAGGGAACTTTGGATTTCTAAAAAGATATTAAAACAAAACTGAATTCTCAGAAACACTCAATGCTCTTGCCTCGATCTGCACATGTGCGAGCAACTCGTCTCACGATCTTCGCCAATTAGTTAACGAGTAACAGGCATCTAAATGCTATCAAAGGCTCCATCTGAGTTTTTGAAATTCACGAACTCTTTACTTATTCAACTTACCCTTGGCAGATGAGACATACACACCAGGGGCGGGAATGGTTGAACAACACAACAGGTGGGCAGGTACTCAGAGGTTTTCCTTCACTTAAGGAATGTAGGGTGCGATTGTCCTCGACAATAGTGTCACAGACTTCGAGCTTACTCAGTCCAAGTCTGACAATTCTCAAACCTAAAAGTAAACCAAAGTCTACTAAGCTTACTTACCAGTCTAAGCATAGGGGGGGGGGGACGTATTTTCCACAAAGACCAATAAGTGTTTTGCATTTGTAACTGACCATTTTTTGTACAATTGTAAATCACATTTCGTAATCTGCCATTGTCCTGATAGGTGGCATGTAATATCCAAATCTAAAAATGCTTGTGCAAATTGTTTTTGCTACGAATCATCAAGCCAATGGCATGCAAGCTCGTAAGCTACTGCAAGTTTTGTTGGGGGGGGGGTTCTTATGCACAGCACGTTACTTCACGATTCTACAGATGGGTCTACTCCAACAAGGTCAGATGCAGCGACAACGTCAGCACACTGATTAATTCAGTGCATAAACTAGCCCTCCTAGTACATATTCACTCGGAAAATAATACGAATACAGGTACTTACTGTTCGTACAGACAAAGCCTATTCCAACAAGTATATTGGCACAGCTCAGGTATACGTTCAGGATAGGTTCGTAACTTAATCAAATGTCGAGCATTACTGGATTCAGCAAGCCAAGCATCATTCATCACACTTGCCCTTAGCTAATAAACAACTTCAATTGAAACAAGGAAGTCAATCATACACCCATTCACAAGTGTTTAAACCCCAAAAAACACAACATCGACAACTACGCAACAGTGGTCCAACATATCAGTCAAATCTATGTTACTGATTATATTACACATTTGAATTGTTTATTCTGCCACAAATCACTGGCAGCCTACCGTCGTCTCCGTTGACTAAGCCTTGGGAACATTCCTCGTGATATTTCAACTAGCAGATTCCAATTCGATCCAACCATGTGGAAGTCGAACTGCTGATCGGCGCAGAACTTTACTAACGATCTTCCCGACAGAATTCACTATCTCGTCCCAGGGTTTCCCACACTTCAAGATCACAAAGCTTGGTTTGGATCATCGGTGGAAGGATGGCCATTTTTTCGACTACTGATCACTCTCCCCTACCCACAACCAGTTTTATTCATTAGTAATGAAACCATTTGCTCATCAACTCAGCCCTTTTGGGAAATAGAAGAAATCCCAAACCTTGATCGCCACTAAAGAGAAAAGGAATGTGAAACACATTTCTTAAACAATACAACCCGTAACTCCGAAGGAAAGTCATTGTTCGTCTCCCGCCTTAAGGAAAACAGGAGTGAACTAGGTGATTCCAGATTCCAAGCGCTGCGACGAACTGCACAGTTTTAGAACTTCTCTTAAGGCGAATGATCAATGCCAGGAATATACATTCTTTTTTCTACGAGAATATCGTGAACCTGGACACATGCAACGAGTCGACAACGCTTGTCCGAAACATCCTGATAAGTGCTCCTACCTGCCACTCATGCAGTATTCAGGAATCTACTACTACTCACATACGTGTTGTTTTTCGGATGGTCAGCAAAATCCAGCACTGGAACGTCAATAAACGATTTTTATTTGCAACTCGTTCCCACAAATACAGACTATATATGCTCAATTATCTTTACGGTTCAGAACACATCTATAGCATTCACTGCCGACATTGCTAAGATTCTAGACAAATACGAATGCTCCTAACGATTGTAACTTACAAGCATATTTATGGAGAAAATCCATGGATGAACCTGTTTCGGAATACCAACTAACTACAGTAACATACGGCACAAAAACAGCACCATTTCTAGCTCCACGATGCCTACTTCACTTAGCAGACCTGGAAGCTGAAAGATATCCCAGCGCATCTTTTGTTTTAAAAAACGATTTCTACGTAGACGACTGTCTATCAGGTTCAGATAATCTGGAAGATGCTCTACAACTCCAGCAAGATTTGCGATCTCTGCTTTCCAGTGGAGGGTTCCCACTACGTAAGTGGTGTTCAAACCATTCGGCTCTTTTGGAGGCTGTTCCAGAAGAAGATCGTGAAACTAATCTTCCACTCCAGTTGGAACAAGATGAGTCTGTGAAAACTCTAGGCTTGCTATGGCACCCTGCTTCTGATCACTTTCAGATAATGATCGATTCTTCGACTCCTCAGCCACAGCAAGCTACTAACTCTACCAAACGTAAAGTGCTATCGATCGTATCTACTATTTTCGATCCACTGGGATTAATAAGTCCCATTGTCATTAACTACAAGATATTTCTACAGCACCTTTGGCTAGAAAAGCTAGACTGGGATGATCTTTTACCCAACCCCCTGAATAATCATTGGAAGAGTATCTACAATCAACTTCCTACCATAAGCACCATAAAGGTTCAACGACTAGTTCTAGTCACAGGAATCATTTCTGACATTCAACTTCACGGATTCTCCGATGCTTCCGAAAGGGCTTTCGGAGCTTGCATATATCTCCGATCCACTAACACAGAAGGTCAAACTGTAAACCATTTACTTTGCTCTAAGTCAAAGGTCGCACCTTTGAAAAGAATTTCGATTCCACGCTTGGAATTATGCGGTGCACTTCTACTCGCCAAATTGTTCAAAAAGACAGTGGAATCTCTACGTCTTGACATTGGTTCTAGTTTTCTCTGGACAGACTCTACAATAGTTCTTGCATGGATCAAGGCTCATCAGGGGCGGTTTTACAGGGCGGGCCGAGTAGGCCCGGGCCCGCCCAAAAATTTCCTGATTGTTATAAAATGTGTTCATGAAGAAGTATACATTTTGAGTATTTTTAAAGAATAAATGCATATTTTTTCGTCACACTGTCCAAGAGTCGTGAAATGGTTGGGTGGGGTGGGTGGGTTGAATTGGATTAAGGCCCTGCCACAATTTAAGGACTTAGGTTGAATGGGAACTGAGTGACAGTTCCAATAAACACAAGTGGATGTTATTTCTTTGTGTGAGCAACTGCTTAGCTTGGACCTCACAATTATCGAAGGTTTGACAGGGCTGAATGTTGATGGTCGTGAAAACTTGGCACGCGCTTATCAGGACCATCCCTTCGGCTCTTTTGTTGCATTGTCCTATAAACATGTGCAATTTCAACCTCCTATTCACTGTTAGTTTTTACAGAACTCAGGTTGCTGTTGTAATGATTTCCAACACTAATGGATGCGGGGGATTAGCGAAATAACTCGTCTTGATTTTTAAAACCAGCGGCCCGTGAAATGTGACGGTCCCATAGCAATGGCAAAGCCAATGCCCCTTTCCCCCCACCCCCACCCAACAAAACTTTGTTTCTATTTACCCTTGTTCAAAAATTCTTTCTATGATCAGTTGTCCAGTAGTCGTCGAGAATATCACTTCTGTGTCTGCCGTTGTGCCTGGTGCGGTGGTACACTCATGTGAATCATATATTACGTGCTGTGACTTCACGACCCACGTGAGCCACAACGTCCTAACTTGTACGTCTCGGTTCGTGGTTAATCGTGCCTACCAAGTCACGTCGCAACCTTTTACCAACACTACTTTGCCCGAAAAACCCGACCAGCGCCAGAGTGTGATTCACTCGTGACTCTCTAGATAGAGTCACTTTAGGTCGGGGGGTGGTGTGGGTAAAGGTCACCCGTCCTAGCCCTATGACTGTCTCGAAAACTTCCCCTGCTCCTAGCTCCGGAGGATAAGACTAACATAGACGGGAAAAGCGGAACCGAAAATCGAAAATACACTACGAAACACAACACAACAAAAACTTCCAGAGTGTACTGACTTGCAACCCACCGTCCACACCTCCCCAAAAAGGGGGTACGAACTCGTCTTCCCAGGCCGCAGGGGTGAGCCACCCCGCGCTGGCCCGCTCCACGCCGTTCGGGGCCTGGGGAAACCCCTGCTTGAAAGTAGTAAACCACCCTGATGGGCGTGGTTAACTGAAGGTCCTTAAAAAACTAACCATGAGTTGGGGAAAACAGGGGCAAACATGCCTATATGAAAAGCTGTGTGTTTTTAGTGGACTTTTACGGGGACTCAAAAAAGAATTTAAATTACAACAATGAGTTATGGTTTCAAATAAAGTTAGCAATCGGATCCAAATTAGACAAAAAATACATCATTGATACGGGGAAACAATAAAAATACAAAAAAATGAAAAAAACCCTCTACTCAACCCCTGTCCTTTTGTCCCCTCCAAGTCTCATCCTGTTCCTTGTTTTGATCGAAAAAAGGGGGGGGGAAATGTTGGATCAAACGGCGACGCGCTCCGGCGCGTGGGTTTTGCCTACGGAGAAGGCGTCCATGGCGGACGCGGACCTTGTGTCCTACTGCGTACCTCTCGGCTACTCCCCCAAAAGCTTAGTTTCGTTTCCCCACAGCCCCAGATTTCTCGTAAGGGGCGTGCCACTTGATCTAGCATCGTGGTACTGGCTAACCACGTGGTCTTGTATTTTCGGGCAAAACACGTGCACCCTATCTCACCCCAAAAAGCCACCCAAAGACGGGAAAACTGTATACTTGAAATGACTCATGCCCCCCGAACTCGTATATTTAGAATTTTCCCGGGGGGGTGCCTCGCCGGGTCTCTTATCAGCGTACTGTTAGCGGCTACCCTTTTTACTGGGGGTCCCCAAAACGCGCCTATTTTTCAGAATGTTTCAAATAGCAAAAAGTTAAAACAAGACCAACCCCTTAGCCTAGTGGGCCACTCCGAAATAGGCGGAGGCTCAACGCCCATGATGGCTCTCGCAGGGTGGGTTCCAAAACCTGGCACACCCGTGCACCTCGGACCCAACCGCCCGGTTCCAAAAAGCTGACCCACTGGGGTGAGGTGGATGCTTCTTGCCGCCTCGCGCTCGTTGGGGGCTTCTTCTCGCCTCGCCTCCGGTCACGTGGTCTCTAGGGACACTGCCATTGGTCAGTTTCCGGGTTCAAAACTCCGCGGTCATCCTGGGCTCGCATTTGTCACTGAAAATTTCCCAAAAAATTCACATTTCCTTTGGGGATTTTGCACCGGGGGGGGGGTTGCCTTTTACGCTTCCCGCTTCCCTAAACCCTTGCTCGTTCCCTCGAAAGATAACCAACGCATTTTCCCCAGCCCGTTCTAAATTTCAGGGGGTCTCACTTCTAGCCACTCCGGAAAACCCGAAACCAAAACTGAGCCTCGGCTCCACAACTTCACTTTCCCACACTTTAAACCTGTTGCCTTTGCATGCCAAATCCCGATTCACACTACTTGAACACTTGTTAAAAAAAGATTTAAAGTCCGAAAATATTGAAATTTTTCCACATGATAAAATTATTTTAAACAATTTAAAGCAGCAAAAAAAAAAATACGGGGGTAGGACGTAAGTCACAGTGCCCCCCCTAATCCATGACATCTTGCCTCCCCCATTACCCAATTTGTCATGTAGTTAAACACACAAAATCATACCGGCACACCCGGCATAATCGAGATATTTCTCACATTCCCCGTACACACAGCTTCTGAGTGCTCACAAAAATCGGCGATTGTCACAACTCAAAAAAACAAAAAATTTTTGGGGAACTCTACTGTCCCCGGGGAACTTCAAAATGCTTTATATCTAATACTTTTGCTTCACAAACCAAAAAGAAAAACAAAAAACCCCTACAGGTTTAAACTAACCAAAAACTCGGGGTCCAACCCCCCCCCGGACGCTAGGTGCAAAAACCTGTAGTTTTTCCCGGGTGTCTAAAGGGAACCCTGTCACCTGCTCCACTACGCCTCTCCGCTACTCCAGTAGTGCGGAAGGCCAGCGCCAACGCCCCTTCCCAGCGGGTGCCCCCCCAGAAACAGATCGTCCCAGCACGCCTGATGCCACGCCTCCCTGTCAGTACCCCTGGCCGTACCTCACTCTCCCTCTCTCTAGGCGCTACGCCCACTTCTCACTGAGCCGGACTGACCTAGCGCGTACGGGCCGCGGACCGCCGGGTTCCCACTCCCCCCTCGCGATGAGCCCCCGACGCTGTCTTCCCTAAAAACGTTTGCGATCGTACGCAGCTAGTTACTGTCTCACACGTGCCCCAAGTTCACCAACTCACGCATTCCCTAGGAAGTACACAACACTCTCGCCCTAGACGGACTTCTAACCAAACGTACCACGCTCGCTGCGCCTACTTAACTCTCACAAATTACAATTACTTTGGGTTGCCGCGAGGGTTTAAAAAACCGCTTCTCTGAGTCCACACGCCACGCAGGCTAATTACATTACATTTAGGTTGCCGCAGTGGATTTAAAAAAAACGCTTCTCTGAGCCACACGCCACGAGCTAATTACAATTACATTTACAAAACAAACTCGCTGAACAACACAAAAACAAACCACTGCCCCCCGGGACACCAAAACTACCGCGAAACTACTGACGCTACTCAATCAGGGACAGGGTCCACTCGAGAAACCCCACGGCAAAAACTCAACCAAGCCACCACCCCCCCGTCAACCCGTTGGTTGACCGAAACCACTAAAAAAGGGTCGACCAACCCAAATAAATTTCGGTCACACACACCAAAAGAGTTCTCAAACTCGGGACGTCTTACTTACTACACCCCAAAAAAAAAAACAACTTACACGCGTGGGAACAAAACTTGCCAAACCCTGATAACCCGAACTAACGCGGCGGGCGGGGTTTTAAACCCCAAAACAACCCAACCCTACGTACCCCCCGGGCCCACACGGACTCTCAACACATAAAAGGCACGGCTCAGCGACTCAGCGCTGGACTCGGCAAAAAGGCTCCCTCTACGTGCTCTCTCTCTCTCCCTGGCTACCCAGTCCCAGCAACTCCAGCCACCCGGGAAAACCGCCCTGGTGGGGGACTGTTCTCACGCACAATCCCAATGCCCCCAAAACCCACGGTGGTCCCAGCTCTCCCTCATGTACCGTACACCTCCAGTCTTGTCCCTCCTCTGACGGGTGAAAAACTGCTTTCCTCGCGGCGTAGCCCCAAGTCCTCCCCACTCTTACTTCGTGTGTCTCGCTCGAGAAAACCTTCGTCGCTCTAGGGGTCATGCCGCTGCGTTCCATTGGGAAACCCCGGCCGTGACCCGCCTGGTCTACTCTTCTCGTCGATGGGGCTGCCTGACCCCCATCCCCCGTCGCGAAGGCTCGTATTTTGGTGACTGATCCCACGTCCTCTCCTCACCCTTCGGTCGGTTCTCTCTTCTACCACCGCTCTCCTCTCCGATCGTCACGCACAACTTGCTCGGGGCCCGGGGGTTCATCCTCCTGTAACTCACCGGCCTACCTTTACACTGCCTACGCTACCGTCCCACGTCGTCACTAGCGTCGGACTTCTGTACGTACTTCTTGGGGTTAACATTTGTACACTCCCTTACGTTCCTTGGGTGTTACTTTGTACACTGAAAACATTGTCCTCTGAGCCCCCCTAGTAGTGCCACCTAGGTCCCTTTGGGTGTTCTCTGCCCCCCTTGCCATTTTATCGCCGTGGTCCACCTGACAACCCCGTGCAGCCTGGTTCACTTGTACTGTGGGACCTGACAGTTGCTTCCAGCACCCCCAACTTCCCGTACTATTTAACTTTTCTACCTACGTCATATTTATTATACCCCCCCTTAAACGGTACGTGCTCATTTGGGGTCGCTCAAAGGCTTTTACACCAGCTATGGCACTCCCGGTATAAGGGTCCTTTACATTCTATTCAAAGATAATGCACATTAAAAAACATTCATTCCTCCGTGATCCTAGGTGAGCACTCAAACCCTTTTTGCGCTAGGTCCGGATCTACCCCCCAAGCTCTCTCTCGCTTGTGTTTTCCCGGGGGGTTTGGGGGGGGACTACCCCCAGTCTTCCCCGCTCGGAGAATCGCTGACGCACTGACGCAATTACTAAAATAGAAAACTAACCTATTCCGCGATCTAGTGGCACTTAGGTTTTTTGACATAATCCGGTTTCCCCACCCTCGAGCTCTCTTGGCTAACAGTCGGGTGGTTGCCTTCTATCGCCTGCGCTTGCGCGCCGAATTGACCCTTGCTCTCCTCTCTCGTGGTGCGCCTGGCCGTGCGCGGTAACTCTCGGGGCTCTCTCGTTCGATCACCGCTCCTCCCCCGTTCTCGGGACTGGTCCGGCTGCGCGCGCTGCATGCCACTACTTTTTGCCCCCTCCGTGCCCCTTGTCTTCGAACCTCGGTTGCTACCGGTCCCTATACTTTAACGGCCCGTTCGTCAAACCCTTTACTCGACAGAAGGAGGTTGTTGCCTTCTCGATAGTTCTCACTACAGTTTATTTTCTCCTAAGACAGCAACTTGATTTTTTTACTTTCCATCTGCACCTAACTAACAGTTTTTTGACGGAGAGTCGTCGGAAAGTAGTAGTGCGGCTGTGACGGCCTCCAAATGACCGCGTGATTGGGGCAATAGGGGGTCGTCTTGGGGTAGGTCGATAACTGTTCGTTTGTGGTCACTGCATAGGTGGCTAAGCCCTAGCCCCGGTCTACTTTCCCCTTGCATATGACGCCCGACCGTCCCTGCTCGACACCCCCCAGTACTTTTTCCCGTAGGCTTCCTTGAGCTTCGGAATCAGTCAGGCGATCTCTCTAGCCCGGTGAGTACCGGGCCGGGACAACACTGCCTGCTAGGTTTAAACTTTGAACCCTCGCCACGCGGGACGTCACGAAACCTTCTCTTTAAATTTCAGAAACTCTTAGGGGGATCCTGCCTTGTGTTTTTTGAACACATGACTCTCTCTCTAGTTTTCGCTGACATTTTTTCCCGTTTGGCGTACGAGTGCTCTCCCCAACCCCGGGGGTGATCCCACTTTTTGTCTCGACACTCGCTGTACCGCCCCCCAAAAGGGTCCTGCCTACCGTCGCGACGCGAGCTTCTAACTCCCCCTTTCCTCCCTCGTCGGTCGTCCCCAACTGTCCGCCGGTCCTACTGCCTCCCTACCTTCATTGGCTATTTTTGGGGTCCTACTGTGGCCCGTCTTCCCTTAGGGTTTTCCACTTCTGGCTTTTGTGCTAGCGCTACTTGCGTTTCCCGCATGGTTGCCGCCACCACTCTCCACCCTGACAAGGCGCTTGCTGAGCGATCCCAGCTGGGCGGGGCTTCCGGCTCACTCGTACCATGGCTTTATCGCATTAGTTCTACACGGGCATTTTTTTCTAACGTGCTGACTATCCCTTCTGCTTCTCGGCCCCCTTCCTACTGCTTGACTACTTGGTCTACTCGTTTTTTCCCAGGGCCTCGCCTGTACTTCCAATTGTCCCTTGCCACTACAGCCTGAGCCTTTATCTTGTTACTTATCTGTCGTAACGTACTGCCTGCTCATTACTGTATTTGGGGGGCCCGCCGTCCATGGCCCCCAACGCGCCTCGCGCTCCGCCCGCTTTCGCGTACCCCTCTCTCGCGCCTCGCTCTCTTGCTTCCAACTTGCTTCCAGCATGCGAAGACCCCCCAAGTCACTTTTTTAGCACGTAGTCCCGCTCCGCGCACACCCTGTCTAGGTTTTTGCCTATTTTGCGCCCCGTGACTAGTCGGTGCCCCCTAGACACACCCCGGGTCGGTCTCCATACTCTCGTTTGGGGCTCCTCGTGGGGTCAACTCTCCGGTTTCCGCGCCCGATTCCCGTTAAAAAACAGTCCCCAAAAATTCCTGTTGCCCTGCTCCGTTTCGCCACATCCCCTCCTGGTTCCACAAACATGACCGGTACCTCTACGTTATTGTTACCTTCGATTTGCGGGGGGTTGTTTCCGCCATCCTTTTGTTGATAACGTCTCGATTCACGGTGACTCTTTGCTAATCTCGCGTCGTGGTGACTATCCATGCCCCGCACGTTGGGCGACCTTTTTGACTTCACGACCCCCCTGAGCCACAACGTCCTAACTTGTCTCTCGGTTCGTGGTTTCGTGCCTACCAATCACGTCGCAAAATTTACCAAAACTACTTTGCCCAAAAACCCAACGCGCCAAGTGGATTCACTCGGGGCTCTCTAGATAGGCACTTTAGGCGGGGGGGGGTGTGGGTAAAGGTCACCCGTCCTAGCCCTATGCTGTCCGCAAACTTGCCCCGCTCCTACTCGCGGGAGATAAGACAACTGACTGGAAAACGAGAACCCAAATCGAAAAAACACTACAACACAACAACAACAAAAAACTCGCCGAGTGTACTGACAGTGCAACCCGCACGGTCCGCACCTACCCAAAGGGGTAGCGAACTCGTCTTACCAGCACCAGGGTGAGCCCGCTATGGTGAGCCCGCCCTGCTGGTCCGCTCCACGCTCTTCTGGGGCCCGGGGACTCCGCTGAAAGTGGTCAACCACCCGTGATGCGCGTGGGGTGGACTGAAGGTCCTTGCAAAAACTACACCATGATTGAGGAAAACGGGGGCAAACTGCCTACTAAGGAAAAGCTTGTGCTTTTAGTGGACTTTACTGACTCAACAAAGAATTAAATTACAACAATGAAATTATGGGTTTTAAAAAGAAGTTACAACGGATCCGAAATAGACAACAAAATACATCAGTGATACAGGGGAAAACAATAAAAAATACAAAAAAATTAAAGCCAACGCTCTATCAACCCTGTCCTTTCTGCCCCCCTCCAAAGTCTCATCCTGTTTTCCTTGGTCTTGATCGAAGAAAAGGGGGGGGGAAATGATGTGGATGCAAACGGCGACCCTCCGGCGGTAGGTTTCCTACGGGGAAGGGGTCCAGTGGCGGACGGCCTTGTTCCTACGCGTACCTCTCGGGTACTCGCCCAAAGCTTATTTCGCTTTCCACAGCCCCAGATGTTCTCGTAGAGGACGATGCCACTTGACTACATCGTGGTACGGCTAACCACTGGTCTTTTATTTTACTGGGACTAACACGGGGACCCTATCTCGACACCGAAAAACCTCCGAAACAGGAACGTATACTTGAAATGAGCTATGCTCCCCGCAACTCTGTGAGTTTAGAATTTACCGTGCACTCGCCGGGGCGTCATTATCGACGTACTTAACGGCTCCCTTTTTCCTAGGGGGCACCAAAAACGCGCCGTTTCTTCAGATAATTTCAAAAAGCAAATAATTTTTAAAAAAGACCAACTCCCTTAGCCTATCCCCCCACTCCGTAAAAGGCGGGGGGCCAACGACCATGAGGGTCTCGCAGGGTGGGTTCCCAAACCCGGCACACACGTGCACCCCGGACCCCCGTCCGTTTCCCAAAGCGGACCCACTGTGGTGAGGTGGAGCTTTTTGCCGCCTCGCGCTCGTTCGGGGCTTCTTCTCGCCCTTTGGGGGGGTCCGGTCACTGTGCTCTACGGACACTGCCATTGGGCATCTTCCCCGGTTCAAACTCCCCGGGTCATCCCAGCTCGCATTTGTCGACTACAAATTTCCCAAAATTTTACATTTCCGTTGGATTTTGTCACCCACGTTGCCCTTTCCTTGCCGCATTTCCCCAAACCCCTTTCTCGTTGCCGTCGAAAGTAAGCCAACGCCTTTTCCAGCCCGTTCTGAATTTAGCATGGGGTGAGTCTTTTTAGGCCACTCCGGTAAAACCCAAACCAAAAAAAAGCCTCGGCTCCACAATTTACATTTTCCACACTTTCAACCAAGGTTTGGGCCTTTGCTGCCTAGTGCGATTCACACTGACTTGAACACTTTTTAAAAAAATGATTTAAAGCCCCAAATTTGAAAGTTCCAATGATTGATTTTAAATTGACAGATTTTTAAGCGCAAAATAAAAAAAAAACAAGGGGTAGACTGTAACCACAGTGCGTGTGTTTTTTTTTTTAAAAATTTTTTTGTTTTTCGTTCTAATTTAAAAGACACTTGAAAAAATTTGTAACTAAGCTTTTTGAGTTTTGGTTTTGTAAATTGTGAATTTTTTATGAGACAAAGAAAAAGCGAAATGTGAAAGAAAGTGGTTTTTTGACGTCGTGGTTAAATAAAAAAGTAAGGGTGACAAAGACAAGAAAATTGCGTAAACGTTCCTATACAAGTTTGAAAAACTAGAACCATAACAAAAACAAAAAAAACAACAACCAAGCAGCAACAACAACAAAACCCCAAAAACCCAGCTCCAACAGTGGATCTTGCCACGCCCCAAAAAAAACATCGAATTAAAATGAGGGGGGTAATTGATACTGGGAAATAAATTGCTAACAGCCAACAACGGCTACCAAGAATGACAAAGCATACTGACTTTCCAAATCCAGCTTATAAGCACTCACTTGATCAAAAACCATGCAACCTAGGCTTTTCCCACTTTCCAAGATCAAAAAATTGTGGGAAAAAAAATCATTTCAAAGCTCGTGGTATGACAAATCAAGTGGTTGGAGTATTCAGTGTGCAATGACGCCGGTTTTGTTTACTTCGCCTTTCAACACTGAGAATTTAAATTTAAACCTCGCTTTTCTGGGGGTTTTTGACTGGAAAGAATTTCAAAAGTAATTGATAGACCAGTGTCCGGTGCCCATGCAAAAGTACAGTTTTAAATACCAGCAACCTCTCTCCAAAAGAAGTGGGGCTGTAACTTCAAAATTAGGAGAACAAGTAAAAAATCAAATACAAAGAAATAGAAAATGCCTGTCAACATTAATAAGATCTGCATTATACTGTGCGAGACAAGATATCGGGTTGCGTGGTCACAGAGAGACAACATCTGTCACCGGGGTCATCAATGACGATGAAAGTACATTGTCAACCAGGAAACAAAATTGCGGAAATTTTCTCGAACTAGTGAATGTTATCAAGCTAGAAAATGAAGCTACAAAACAACTCCTTGACTCTCTACCCAAGAACGCTACTTATCACTCCAAAGACTCTCAAAATGATATGCTGGAATCAGCTGGTTTGATAATTCAAGAACGAATTATTAACGAAGTTAAAAGTGGAAGTAAAGTGTACAGTATAATTGTGGATGAAGCTCGGGATAAGGGTCACACAGAACAAATGTCGATTTGCATTCGTTATCTAAATGATGGAAATATATTAGAGCGGTTCTTGGGGTTCGTGCCATTAGATAAGCTTGATGCGGAATCATTGACTGATAAAATCGAAGGTTTTTTTACTCCGCGTTAATTTGCCTATTTCGAACTGTGTAAGCCAGTCGTTTGATGGCGCATCAGTTATGTCAGGGGAATACAACGGAGTTCAGGCCAAATTCCGAGCGAAAACTAATAACCCTTGCCCATATGTTCATTGCTACGCCCACAGATTAAATTTGGTGCTAGTAGATGTTGCAAAGTCTGTGGATATAGTTGACGAAACAATAGGTGTGTTAGAGGCAATTTATGCGTTTCAAGCTAGCTCAACTCTCCGTCATGATTGTTTCATAAAAGCCCAAAGAGATTTGAACTTGACAGAATTGGAAGTCCCACAGCAAAGTGATACTAGATGGGTTGCTAAATTCAGAGGCGTCTCTTTCTTTAAAAACCGATTTGCATCTGTCAAGGCAGCGCTCGTTGAATGTACTAAGAGGAAGGGTAAGGAGGCCGCTGAAGCAAAAGGTTTACTCAGCCAATTCTTACTATTTGATGTTATTGTTGCGCTTGTTTTCCTCGAAAATATTCTCAGAACTGTAAACTCGCTGTCACTGCTTCTTCAAACTAAAACCTTAGATTTGAGCACGTGCATGACACTTGTCAATTCTACTACGAGTGTAATAAAAAATCAGCGGAATGAGGATAGTTTTGAAGAGATGTGGGTAGAGGCTGAGACAATAGCCAAAGGTGCGGGTGTAACTGTTCCACAATCAGCGACAACACAAGAAAATATTTCGAGATCGACGGAAGCCGAACCCGGAACAAAACGCAAAGGAAGATTGCCCTCAACTATGGATGATTTCTTCGTAACGAGTATGTCAGGAAGAAGTCGTCAAAGACAGGATACCGAGTTAGGAGATAAGGATAACTTATGTCGAAAATATTATGTGCAATCGATAAGATTTTAGCAGAGATGGACAAACGTTTTAACAAGAACCAAGAACTGTTGGAAGCGGTCAGTGCTTGTGATCCTCCCAGCCAATCATACATGAATTTACGACGTGATTTGCACATTTGCACAAAAGTACAGCTCACGGTGTAGCAATCGATATTGGTAATTGAAAGGCAGTGTAAATTAGCAAAAAAACCTTTTCCCACCAACTTCTACAACAAGGTTTACGATTTTTATTATAAAATGTTGGGCAGTGAAAATAGCTTTATGGAGTTATTGAAAGTTTATTGAAATTGTATTAGTAATACCTGTGTCAAAATGCAACAACAGAGCGAAGTTTTTCAAAAAATGCGCCGAAAAAAAAACGTAAATCCGAGCAACAATGGGGGACCGAAGCTGTCACATTTAGGAATTTTTGTCATGCGAGTACGAGATGAGGGGGATCTTCTACACAACACCGACGACGTAATTGAACAAGTTTGCAACCATGAAGAATAGGCGCGCACCAGTTCATCTTTTGACACATCACCTTCGGTATGTAGGCATAGATTAATATCAACAAAATAATAAGCTACTATATTATATGATAATACATCACATCCCCTTATATTAATTTCTAATTTGATACACATTTTTAATATATAATTAGGTCTATACCCCGTAATCAACTATTGAACAAGACGTTATGCTCTTTCGCCCCCCCCCCCCCCCCCCCCCCCCCAACAAAAGTAACGCAAATACTATTAATAGCTATACGAAATTCTGTATGCTTTTGGATCCGGGCCCGCCAATTTATTTTGGCTAGAACCCCCCCTGAGGGTCATCCACACAAATGGAAAAACATTTATTGCAAACAGAGTCACAGAAATACAAGAACTCACGCAAATGCAAAATGGCAACTCGTCGCATCAGCAAAAAAATCCAGCAGACCTTTTATCAAAAGGAACTTCTGCAGAAACTTTGCCACTTGTGACTTATGGTGGCACAGTCCCCAATGGTTGTCACTAGATTCATATTGTGGCCAGTTCCAAAGTGCAGTCAATTTCAATTGAAGAAATGCGCGAACAAAAGGCTACTTTTTACCACACTCACTGCCACCAAGCAAGAAGATGGCATTATCTGCAAGTTCTCAAAACTAATCAAACTACAACTTGTAACGGCACACTGTCTTCGTTTTTGCTACAACGCTCGCAAGCCATCTGCGGAGAGAAACTACTCCGTACTACTGCGCAGAGCTGCAAAAACTCACTTAAAGTATGCATCAAAATAGCGCAAAGTGAAGCTTATGCGTCAGACATCCAAGCTTTGTTAGCATCAAAGGAAGTTTCATAACAAAAGCAACATCAAAAATCTCGATCCATTTTTGGATAGTGAAGGCATCTTAAGAGTAGGAGGTAGACTCCGAAAATCATTACTGCCATTTGAGTCAAAACATCAAATCATAATGCCACCACAGCATATCTCCTAAAATGCTCATTATAAATGAACACTTACGACTGTTACATGCTTCAGCACAAATGTTGACGTCATCACTTCGACAACATTACTGGATACCATCCATAAGACGTATCCTGAGATCGACATTGCATCAGTGTTTCCCGTGCTACAAATTGAAGACATCTGTAATGCAGCAACTCATGGGAGAACTTCCAGCTCCTAGAATAAAACCAGCTCGCCCCTTTCTAAACACAGGAGTCGATTACGCAGGACCGTTTTTCGTAAAAAAAGGGATCTACACGTAGCAAAGTTAAATTGAAGGCATACATCGCTATTTTTGTATGTCTAGCTACAAAGGCCGTCCACATTGAATTAGTCAGTGATATGACTACCGAGGCATTCTTTGGGCTGCTTTAAAACGATTCACATCACGGCGAGGTAAATGTTCAAACTTTATAGCGACAACGGATCAAACTTTTGGTGCCAATCACAGCTTGTTGACCTAACAAGTTTTTAAAATCGAATTACATCAAGATACTCTGAAAAACCATAGCTCTGTCGTAATTGTAACTGGTTTTTCATACCTCCTCGTTCTCCACACTTCGGAGGTTTATGGGAGGCTGCCGTTAAATCCTTGAAATACCATCTCAAGGGGTAATTGGAAATAACTCTCTCACGTTTAAACCCAAATGGTAACTTTACTTACACAGATTGAAGCTTGCTTAAACTCACGCCCACTTATTGCCCTTAAGAGTCAACCCGGGAGTTTGGCCAGTAGGCCTAAGTTGGTGATAATGGAGCTTGAAAGAGGCCACTGGAGGTGGGATTTCGCAAATGTCACTCAGAATATTCGAAAAATAGCCGTCCAATAGACGGCCCCGCAGTTGTAATGTACGTCTGTGGCTGCACGATGTACTGCAGAAGCTCCGATACGGTGCGGCGCCGTGAGTCCGGTCTACGGTCCGCGAGGCGCGAAGCTCTATTATCGTTGAGTGACTAATATTAGTCACTCAACGCTATTATTTCACATCGTCGCAGTCTCAGCTCCGTGGACGGTTATTATTACAACAGACGTTCTAGATCTAGGGGTGATTGATAAATTTTTATGATCAGGATTCAAATTGGTTATAAATGTAATGTGATGAATGGAAAAAGTGTATAAATTCTTACCGACTTGAAACGGTGAAATCGAAACAAACGCCCGTAAGAAGTATTCGAAACGCTGGATTTAAGACCACACCACATACTTGATGCATGTTGTTACATATTTTACTCTACTTATTATTACAATTTATCGCAATTATTATGCGTGGGTACGTGTAACTTGCCGTTTATTGCGCTCTAGCTCCGTACATAATATACCATAATATTAATATGGTTGTGAATCTTTATCAGGATGATTTTTAACTAGCTGTGCAAAGCTCCTGATCACTGTAGACATTAAACCCCCCGTTACCACCACCTGCATCCTACCCTGCTTCAATTTTTCATTTATTATTTGTTTATATTAATTGAATCACTAATTATTCATCTTAATTAAGAATCCTTGTGATTGGTTTGTAATTGACGACATATCATAATGAGGCTGATATGCAAATCAGCTGAGGCTACGACCTTGACGGTCCATGTAGCCCGTGGCTAGGCAAAGGGAGGCCTCCCTAAGGTCTAGAAGGTTCTATAACAACCCAGGACTAGGGTCAACGTACGACAGGGCAGAAGATGCGGTTTGCAGTGTGGGAACGGGTGGACGGGCACCGACAGGGGTAACGTCGTAAAAAAACAAAACCCATGAAGGTCGCTCCCGAGTGAAGGGCAATGGCAAGGGCTAAATAAACCGAAGGACCATTGTCCAGCCGAGCCATCCGACACCTACACCTGCAATCGGGGACGACAGTCAAATGTCACCCTAGTGTTGCACTTGATCGAAGGAGTGGGCACGCGTCAGAGGCTTGGGTACGCGAAGCCCGTCCACAGGGGAAGCCTGAGAAGGGTGTTGGAACCGACCCCGAATCAAGCAGTTGGTGTGTGAGTGCAGCGATTTTGGGTGCGCGTCTACAAAGTGTTTCAAGTGTGCTGTCCGAAGCCTTCGGGAAACAACTAGTATTTCCGTGCATCGTGATAAGGTACGGACATAAGTTCGACCTAATTACATATAATAAAAATCAATCTATTTCAATTAGTTTTGGTGAGTGCAACCGCAGCGCATCATGTGGGTGCGCACCGACACTACTACGATACGACGACAACAGCACGAAATGGCTACCCTTTCAATTAACCTAATTCAATAGCCAACCCATCCAAAGACCAGCCATCTCTATCTTTTCCACATGCATATTCACTATTCTACCCGATATCAGGGGTCAAGCCCTCACTACGAGCGAGCGTGGGTGAACCATGTACACCACGCCACCGAGAACGGAACTTGGGGTCGTTGTCAAGGCGAGAATGGCCACAACCATACGTCGCCATACGACCGCACGCGCCAGTTGCGAGGTTCAGGTGGTCCCACCGAAGAGAGTCACGACGCCTGGACTGACTACCTTACTAGGAAACGCTAAATCTCGGCTTCTCAGCGCGTCATATCTGTCGTCATCGCATCGGTCAAACATCCGAGGGAGAGGTGCTGAGTAGAAACTAACCCACTTATTATTATATTATAATACGGCCCCATGTTTTTCTTCAAAAGCCATCATATGCCCTCTGAGGTTATTGTTTTAAGTTGATCCGACGTAATTCAAATCATTTTTTTACTCTTTTGTGTAAAATTGATTGTTGTATTATGTGGTATCCAACAATTTATACTGCTGAATTCCAAGGAGTGTGGTCCAGTTTGGGGAACCGAAATTCCCCCTATTCACCTTTAGGTTTCTCCTCACGTTTTTTTCATGCTTATCAAAATTTGCCTTCAGCCAATCACTTAAATCATTAGCTCCCACCTATCATTAGTAATCACTATCTAGTGAGTGTACGACCTCTTCCGACGAGACGGAGGACGCAGCCTTGTGTGCACTGGATGGCACCCCAGTGAGGACAGGCCGTCCCGGTGAGTCAGCCCGGGAGATGCAAATAACCCTGTCGCTCATTGGTATAGTGATTGCTTTCCTTCTTGTGTGTCTCCGCGTCCGGGTTTTTCTTATTCATAAGTTCTTTTCAAGTAAGTTTCGTGCCGGATCTAGCAAAGCGCGCCCTTGGCCTTTGTTTATAATACGACTAATCATCATAATTATCCTAAGTAGAATTTCCCATATCGTCAGGCCGAAAGAGTTACAACTGCGCGCCAACGGTTGGGCACGATCTTACCGCGACCCGAGATTTTTAGATGCAGTATAGGTTTGTCCACACGTCGAGAGAATTGTACAGGCTACAAACTGTCAGCCCCGAACGTTGGCCGATTAGGACAACGACGATCCCCTAGATTTTTTCAAGTAAAGTAGGGCGTAGAGAACTTACGATCTTTGTCACCGGACAATGGGGGACTCCCAGCGAGGAGAGCGAGAAACGTAGGGACCTGGGGCAGAATCAGCCTCGTACACGACGACGGTTCGAGCTGGTGAGAATCCGAGATAGCTTGGTGCGAGGTGCCGATGTATTTCGTAGGAACCGGGGTGGGTACGTGCGCATCTCAGAGGACGGGGATAGCGTATTCCTGAGGAGATGCTCGCTCTTAAAGACAAGAACGAGGTACCGAACTAGAGAAACGCGGGTCCACTACGTAGAGGAACACGCAAAGGAGAAGAGTTGGTCCACCAAGGCGAGCTCATACAACAGTTCCGTCAGCTTCGAAAACAGAGTAATGCAGTTCTTCGAACTAACTAGAAGGAAACCCGAACAAGCTAGGAGGGACGAGCAGCGAAACCGAGCTAGCTAGGGGAGATAGTAGCGAGCTGCCGACCGAAGCAAGGCAAGTTCGATGTTCAAGTCGTTTAGGCCGCCCATACCGAAACGCAAACACGACGCGACAGGGCAGACGTAGCGCGCGACCAACCCTAGTTGAATTGAGTGCAAATCACCGTACCGCGCTATCGCCAGGACATCTCAATGTCCCAGGCGAAGAACTAAGGACGCAACCTCCAGGAGGTGGCTGCAGACGTAGGCACCCTAGAAGTCCACGCAGTGCCGCGCGCTAAGAAGCTGGAAAATAAGTTGGACGTTAGGACTCACCCAACTAAGCGAAGCCATGGTAGTGTACAGGGAACGCGCCACTCAAGCCGAACTCCGAGACAGGAGCAGATCAAAGGCCTCGAGACGGGAGTGGAGGGAGAAATCGTATCAACGACGAACGACTTCGTCGCCAGCTAGTATCCGAAGTAGACGGTGCTGTCCAGGCAAGCTAGTGACCATAAGCCAGTCAATTCACCGAGAACGTCGGAACGGGGGGCGATTCTTGAAGGTGGACCTGGTGGACCAGCGGTCACCGCTGCCACGAAGCGTTGGCGAGGATGATATGAGGTAAGCAACGTCAGCCCGCTTCGCGCCGAGATGACTGGGGGCCCTACAGCAACCACGAATATCACCAGGGCTCGTGGGAACAGCGGACTGGGGAGACGACGGGCGCCCTCACATGAACTACATGGGGGCGAGCATTTGGAGGTCGAGAAATGTCTATTTCGCGAACGCGAAGTGGGGATGCACCTAGAAAGATCGCGAACGTACTAGAACGACTTTTTGCCATGTATCGCGCATGCCCGAGTCATGGGTGACACTAAGCCCAAAGTGCTGTGGGGGCAAGCGTGATGGAAGGGGGAGAGAGTGCTGTGGGGGCAGCGTAATGTATTGGGAGAGAGAGTGGGGGTTCCGAGTTTCATTCCGAATGCAAAGGGGGCTCCGACAACCCACAGTAGTTTTGTTTCGGCTTAACGTAGGGTGTTTGAGAAGGAAACGACCCATGGTGTTTGGTCCGGGCGAGACCAAGACACCAGGCGGTCAAGTTCAAGTTGAAATGTTTGTTGAATGAAACCACACGCTGCTTCACAGAACTGCATGAAGGAATCAGGGGGTAGACCACCATTACGAGGGGACACTAGGCCACCTGTTTGAGCCAGAGATGCTAGGGGGCAGAACCCGGGTCTTTGTTAAGAACGCCAAAGAAGCCACCAAAGACGCGGGGCATAGTTTTGTTAGTTTTTGTTTAGTTGTATTTGTTGTATTTGTGTGTTCGTCTCGAGAGTTTTTGTAGAATGTAAGGAGTTGCTTATCAGATTGTAAGTTTATCACGAACCGAGGCTCGGCGAGAGCAGCCACGGGCCAGCGTACTAGAGTGGTCGATCGCGCAACCTCTACCGCAGCAGAGAGAGAGAGGGAAATAGCTGGCTGCGGAGAGAGGAGAGCGTCACACACAACCCATGCCATGTCTGCATTAGCTGCTAACCGACACAAGCGAGGATAATGCCTCAGGCGATCGGCCTACGCACAGCACTTTGCCTTGCATGAGATTGAGATGGATTGCCCGATTCCCATACGGCACAGTCACCAAGCGCAAGTCCATTGACGCGAAGTTTGTTTACGGGCAATGCAACCACCACAACTGGAGCAACGGTGTTGCCCGCGTAACTTCACCCCTCACTCGCGGAACGAGGGGAACTTTGGTCACTGGCAAGGTTTTATTTATAGTCTGTCGCCGTCAGTAGGACGCTACAGGACTTTTTGGTAGTATCTTACGTAACATCGACACCTTGACGGGACCACGCCTGTCCTTGTGAGATCTCGTGTGATCTGTTCGATGGACATGCCCTGACGCGCTAGACGAGGTCGGCGCCTGGTAGGATGTGCCAGCCCTTGTTTTATTTGACGCATGGAATCTCAGACCTCGCCTGTGTAGCCGCAATGTGTTTGTCGATGTTTTGTTTTGGAGTAAGGGAAGAGAGAATAGGACGTGGAGGTTTGTTTGAGTGGACTTACCACCCCGCCTGGCATGCAACAGTTCAGAGTAAGGTTTGAGTAAGTTTTTGAGTTCCCGTGCGAGTTTGAGTATTGGGAGGCAAGTTGTACGTCCACCCGATGCGAGATTACTCCAGTTTTCGTGTGTTGTTTTGTTTATGGCGCGTTGGTTTAAATCGACCGTGAGTGTTGGTCACCCACCGGGTTGACAGGACAGGCCCTAGTAGCTTTGTGTAAGGTTTGTTTGTTGGTGTTCTTGGAGTGAACCGAGACTCTTCTGGGCGTCAAGTGCAGCGAGAATAGAAATATGAGAGAGATAGTACGGCTTCCTGAAGCAATGACTATCGGACGAGTCTGGGAAATCGAAAGGTGTGTACAATTTAAGTACCTTACGCAAGTATCACGTCCCAGGACAACAGTACCGGGAAGTTGTAGCGTAATTCATTGAATTTTGTTGTGTGATGCGAGCACCTTTTGTCGTTTAAATTTTTGTACTTCGGGTACTATCGCATATGTCATTTTATTTTGTACTTCGTGTACCATCGTATATGTCATTTTTAATTTTGTACTTCGTGTACTCCTATATGTCATGTTAATTTTGTTCTTCGTGTACTATCGTATATGTCATATTTAGTTGTGTGACTTCGTGTCCGTCGTATATATCATTTCATTGTGTCACAGTCGTGTACTCTTGGTTTTGTTTTTGCGTCAAAAGACCCCGATGCCCTCGTATTATCCGTTGCCTTGTTTTTCATGTCATTGTAAATTTGTTTGCGACGACGAGCGCCTTTAATCTTTGTATTTTTGTCCATGCAAGTGATGCTCCCCGTATGTATTTGTGTTTCGTGCATTAAGTGCACACTTTTTGTGTCGTGGGTTTCTTCGTGGAAAGTACGAGCACAGAAAGCACCGCGAATGCGAGCAAGAAAGCGGGTACCCTATGGAAGTCCGAACCAAGGAACAGTAGTTGCGACAGGCTCCGTGCGAGGGAATTGAAATCAGCTGGGGGTTTTTTTTTTTTTTTTTTTTTTAAAAAAAGAAACAAAGGGAGCGCGTACGCATCGCGCAGAAGCGAAAGTGAGGAGGGGTAACTGCCCGCTCCTACCACTTTGTCCGCAGTGGGCGGCAAGAGAGGGGAAGTGGGCGATCTCTATCGTGTACGCGTGGACCCGTGTTATTTGTCAACCCAGAGAACCGCAAAAAACCCCAAGGAAAAAAGAGTCTGTTGAACTGCAACGAAGAAAGAGAGAGAGAGACTCTGCTGAAGTCCTACGGCAAGCTCTAGAACAAGCCGAGAGCGAGGAAGACTGAGGTTCGTCACAACAATGGGGAACTGCGTGTCAACCATCAGTTGGACACCCGAGAAGCCGCTCGAGAGGCAACAGTGGTTTGGTAGCAAAGTCTCGCCAGTTTGTGTTTTAATAGCCCAATAGCTGTCCGACCAATTAGCGCCCGTCCTCTAGCGTTCGGTACTGTGACGTAGCTGAAGGGGAGGCGCTGTTTTGGTGCTGTAGGCTAAGCTAACTACGCGCAGGCCACTTGTGCTAGACTGAAGGGTCGTTGTGCATCGCGAGGGTGCGTTTCGTTTAACGGAAGGTTGGCCCCTTTTGTGAGCGTGCTGTAGATTTATTTTGTCCCATGTTATTCGTAAGATTTGTGTTTTTTACCAGAGTCTTTTTCTCTCCACGTATTTAAAGGGTTTGTTTTCCGGTGTTTTTTAGTTGTAACCCGTATCCGGATTTTGATTCGCGAATATGTAATTTTTCCCGCCAGATCTGCACTCGAGAGTTTTGTTTATTAGTCGTGTTGTTTTGTTTTGTTACCCTTAGCCGTAAGATTCATTTCCTTTGTCAATCGTTTGTATTTGTTTTTGGTAATGTTTTCATGTTTGTAAAATAACTGTGTATTTTGTGCGAAATCGCTTGCCGCGGGAGGCGATAGTGTTGATCAAGTTGTTGCAGATTTTGAAGGTCTAGTACCGTATCTTAATAATGGTGTTTTTAAATCACTTAGCGAAGTGAATGTATGTCGTTTGCATCTATTCGAGTGCACCCTTTTATTACTGAGAGGACACAGCTCGAGCCGGGAGCTCAGGGAGGTTTTCAAGTCGTCAGCGACAGTGTGTTAGACCCCTGTTCTCGGCCGCGGATCGAACGCAGGCAGGCCTATAGAAGGAGAGACACAGTGTGGAAGTGATGCGGCCAGCGGACACGAGCCGTGGTGAGGGGGTTGTGGTCGGCGGGTTGGGGCCGGGACCGAGCGTCACTTCCTGTTTAGGGTTCCTGCAGCAAGTGGCGTAGCGCCCTGTTTTATTGTAGGCGGAACCTTGTCTTTTCGCCGAGGAAACTTTGTTGTGGTCTGGATAACTCAGGCGGGCAGTTTGTTTTATTTGTAGTTTAAACCCTTCATACGAGGGATGTCAGCACCTGTAGAGTCTGAAGTTGATTTAAGTCTTTTTAGGAAGGGACTGTTCGAGATGAGCCAAGAGTTTTTGAAGTTTTTAAAATGTAAATTGGACGAGACTCCCTGCCCTACCCTTAGAATAAAAGAGAAATTGGATTTCGTTGTGTCAGGTTAACAACCAAAGGATTTTTGAGACAAATGTAAATTGTCCCACCTGTTTTTCTGTTTGTTTTGTATGTAACTTTTCATGTGCCTTAGAGCACGGTCACCTTAAAGTATGGGGGCTGTTGTAACAGTAACACCCCCGTTACCAACCTCTACCCTGCTTCAATTTTTCATTTTTATTTTGTTATATTAATGAGAATCACTAATTATTCGCTTATTTAATAAGCTTTGTGTATTGGTTTTGTATTGACGATCATATCATAATGATGTATGATAAATGCAAATCAGCTGATGCTAAGACCTGGACGGTCCATGTAGCCCGTGGGGCTCGGGCAAGGAGGCCTCGCCTAGGGCCAGAAGGTTCTAGAACAACCCAGGAACTATGGTCAACGTACCGACGGGCAGAAGATGCGAGTTTCAGTGTGGGACGGGTGGACTGGCCACCGACAGGGTACTACGCACCATGAAGGTCGCCAGTGAAGGGCAAATAGGGCAAGGGCTATAAAGCACGAATGACCATTGGTCCAGCCGAGCCATCCGAGCACTACACCTGCCATCGGGACGACAGTAACAAATGTCCACCCAGTGTGCACGTGATCAGGAAGTGGCACGCGTCGAGTCTTGGTTACGCGAAGAACCCTCCCCCCCCCCCCACATGGAGAAGCCGCGAACGTGTTGGAACCCCGAATCAAGCAGTTGGTGTGTGAAGTGCAGGCGATTTTGTGCGCGTCTACAAAGTGGTTTCAGTGCGTCCGAAGCCATCATGGCCAACCAACGTAGTATTTCCGTGCATCGGGAATAGTACGGACTAAGTTCGACTAATAATATAATAAATCAATCTATTTCAAGTAGTTATGGGAGTGCAACGCGCTCTGTGGTGACTGCCACCCGACACTACTACGACGACACAGCAACGAAAATGGCTACCCTTTCAATTAACCTAATTCAATAGCCAAACCACATCCAAAGAACCTAGCCAATCTCTAATCTTTCCCTGTCATATTCCACTATCGCCCCGATATCAGGGGTCAAGCCTCCACTCGAGCGGCGTGGTAACCATGTAACCACCCACCGAAAAAGTACCTTGGGTCGTTGTCAAGCCAGAAGGCCACAACCATACGTCGCCAGACGTACCGCACGAGCCCCAGTGTGCGAGGTCAGGTGTCCCACCGAAGAGGTCACGACGCCACTGGACTGACGTACCTAACTAGGGGACGCTAAATCGGCGGCGTCTCAGCGCGTCATATCGTCGGTCATCGCATCGGTCAACATCCGAGGAGAGTGCTGAGTAGAAACAAAACCCACTTTTTATTAATATTATAATAAGGCACCCATGTATTTCTTCAAAAGCCATCATATCCCTCTGAGGTTATTGTTTTAAGTTGGATCCGACGTAAATTCAAATCTTTTTATTTGGGCTTTTGTGTAAAATTGTTGTATTATGTGTATCCAACAATTATACTGCTGAATTCCAAGGATTTGTGTCCAGTTTGGGGAACCTAAATTCCCCCATATTCACCTTTAGTTCTCCTCAGTTTTCATGTTTATCATGCCTTCAGCCAATCACTTAATCATTAAGCTCCCACCCATCATTAGTAATCACTAGCTAGTGAGTGTACGCCCTCATTCCAGACGAGACGGAGGACGCAGCCTTGCTGCGCACGCACCCCAGTGAGGACAGGCGTCCCGTGAGTCAGCCAGGGATATGCAAATAACCCCGTGCTCATGTGGTTTGTTATTGCTTTCTTCTTGTGTGTCTCCGGTGTCCGGGTTTTCTTTTTCATAAGTTCTTTTCAAATTAGTTTTGTGCCGGGGGCTAGCAAAGCCCCCTTTGGGCCCTTTTTTTATAATAAAACTAATCATCATAATTAGCCTAAGTAGAACTTTCCCAGTAGTCGTCAGGCTCAAGAGTTACACAACCATGCACTGATCCATTGTGACTGGTATATAAGAAAGGGAATTTGAAATGGCTTCTGAAGAAAGTGCTGTTTTTTATTATTCATTTGGACATTTTAATATTCAATACGATTGAAAATCGTCACATTTTCTTCTATCAAGTCCGTATCCATAAAAGTACAGTATGTATAGTGGTACAACAATAGTACCTATCCCTTGAGTTATGCTTCCGATTTTTTTCTGACTGCATTGAACGGAAAGATGAAAAAAGTCAACTATTCTCCGGCCTTTTGATTATGACATTTGTTCTGTAGGTGGCGGCCTAATAAGAAACATAAATATTTAAAATTTTGTACAAACTATTTCCATGATATACCTATACTTTAAATTCATTAAAATATTTTCTTAAAAAAACCTATACCCAATGCTGTCCCCAATGACATCCAATGTAATGCACGTATGCTACAAGAGCCAAGGCACGTATGTTAATTAATGAAGTGAAAAAAAAATTGGAAAGGAAAAGGAACACCAATGTATTAATGTTGTTGAAATATGAAAGGGTAATAAAATTTCTTTCGAAGTATATTTTTATTTTTGCTTATTGCGTTATTATATTATTTTTCTCGGGACATTTAAAAAACCTTCACATTTTTTCCTATTCAAGAATGCATAATAAATTTTAAAGAAAACCCATTTCTCGCAAGTAAAATACAAAACAAAGTACACAGATACGAATGAACATTGCTCCCTTTCATGTTTTGTTTCAATATTTTATTACCCTTTTATAATAATGTTCCCAAAAAAATTATGATATTTTGATCAGATATAACCATTGTGAAAAAGTTAAGTACAACTTCATTCAGCTTTCGTTTTGACCCCCGGGTGGACCTTTTTTTGCGTAAGGGCCCAAGAGTCATGAAGCTAAACCAAAGTCCATTTGGTTTAGGGGAAAAACACGTTTATTACTACAATAGAATAAACGCCGGGGCATTACCCCTTCGGCCTTGCTTTGCCCGTACTATAAAACACCCTGGGAAGGTGGGTAAAGGCGAAAAAATTTGTATATAAAATTATCTTATTAAAGTGTTGAAGACTCATCCCCGGGGGAAATTGGCAATGTTTTATTGGATCATCGGGGCGGCAGCCGGGAGGCGGCAGGCGGAAAAAGAATATTACACAAAAACACGCCTCTCTTTTGGGGTCCGTTGGAAAAATTTTTCCAGACCAAAAATTTTTCACTGTCTCCAGAATCTCTGACATAGATTTGTCAAAACCTGCTGGCTGCTTTGACCGAAAAACCTTTTTGAGGTAGCTCATGCATAACGCGTGGACTTGTTTTTTGAAGGAAAGGGTTTGAATCCCTCACCAGCAATCCTAGCTGAAAGTTTCATCCGGGAATTCTTGACCCCCTTGGCGAATGGGGGATGAAACCCTTTTTTTAGTTTTTTTTCTAGTGCAGTGCGTACAATGTTTCATCATATTCAATTAAAAAATTCTGAAATTAGCAAAATACTACTTAATAGGCACGTCGTCTCTATAATGCAAAGTTGGTTGGAATCCCCCCGAAGTGAAAATCCTGAGATCTATAATAACCTTGTGGGGACAATTTTTTAAATTTCGTTTCATGATAACCCACCAATGTCTTCTCAGGGTTTAAAACAAAATTATACAAACATGTAATCGTGTGGAGTGTGGTGTGTAAATACAAGGGATCTACTAAAAACCCCCCGCCATCGAAATAAGGGAGGTCATGTGAATCGACACAAAAAAATTCCAAAACGAGCCCTACTCATATTTAAATATGCATATTACAACAAACTACAATCACTGCTAAAATGTCCCCCTATCTCGAGGGGAAAATTTTTAAAAGCTTTGTTTTATTTTATTAAATCCACAAAATATTAAGTTCCCATTAAAAAAGAAAAATGGGGCCTAATACAAAAAACAAATATAACCGTATAATACTTTTATTAGACTACTTTTTTAGCATTTTTTTTCCCAACGAAAAAAAAATATCGACTCTAAAACATTATATTGTGTGACTAAACCGGGGGGTTTGAACCCGGGAACTTAGCTGCCCCGGGCTATGCTTTCCCAGCTGAGCTATGCACCCCCCCAATTTAAAACTGTCAAATTTCTTGGTCTATTTTGTACATTACATGTACGGACAGCTAAGGTCCGGGTTAAAACCCCTGGGAAGCCCTTTTTTTAATTTTTGTTAAAGTACTAACAAACAGAGTCAAAGTCGCCACTTTAAAGCCAAGGTTAAACTGTATAGCCCAACCTGGGGTTTATAAGATGGTTTGTTCTCTATTTTTTTTTAGTCTGCTCTACAAATGTACAAAAAAGACCAAGAATTAACAGATTTAAATTGGGGGCTGTCTCAGTTTGGGTAAAACAATCCCGGACAGCTAAGGGCCCGGCCCCCGGGTTTAAACCCCGGGGGTAGTCCTTTTAAATTTTTTCTAAATCTAACAAAAAGCGTATAGTCGCCTACTAAAAGCCAAGGTTAAAGATATAATAAAACCTCGACCCCAAATCAAAAAATTTTTTAACCACAACACGAAATGTCTTACAATTTCCCTATTCTATAAAAAACACGCATGGAGCAATTGTTTTTTCAACATTAACCCACACACCTAACCACACACTTTTATGCTATTTTTCTGGGAGATCAACACTTTTAAGTATCTAGCACAGGTCACGAAAAAAAAAAAAATGAATGAAAAAAAAACCGATTTGCCTATATCTCGATGTGACGAAAGCTCGGTTTCAAGGGCACTGATGTTCGAAAAGAAAGAACGTTGGGGGTTCCCCTTGACAGGTAATTTACGACTCGGGGCTTTTCATCGCCTACAGTTGTGCAATGTTGCACAAAAAAAAGCAGTATGCGATTGATGCGATATTTAATAAAACTTCAAAAAATTTGTAGGTAATAGGGAATAACTTATCCAGATAAAATGAGGGAAATAAAATTTTTAATTTCGTTATATTTTTGGAACACAGATTATTTTTTAAATTCTTTTTGGCATAATGTTAATTCCCGTTTCCTTCCAGAAAAGTTAGAGTTAAGAGAGTAAAAGAACTTTCATAACATCGTTGGGGCAAGTGAACCAAAAGGGGAATTAATCAGACGCTTTTTTTTTGCTTTTGTCCAGTATTATTTTTATGGCGATATGACGCTTTATGATGGAGTTTATATAGACATAAATTAAAAAAAAGGGGCCTCCACGGGATTGAACCCCGAAACCCCTGATGTCTGGCAGATGCTTTTCACCCCTTTTTTTTATTAATTTCTTAAAAATTCAAATAAAAAAGGTTTTCCCCTGCCGTGGTTTAAATAAAAAATTAATTCATCTACCAAAAATTTAAAAATTAAACAAAGCCAACAATAAAGCCCCTTGTTACGACTTATTATCTTTATTTGACGCCGTGGTCAAACCCCGGTGGTAACACTGTTTTAAAACATAAAATATATACAATGTTATTGAAATTGCCAAATAAAGTGAATAAAAAACTGTATTTAGATTATGTTTATTTTCATCATGGAAAGTGTTTTTTCCCCGTGCTTCAACCCATTTTTTTCCATTAGAGATGTTTATGTTTTACCCCAAAAAAATGGGCTTTTGCCATAAAAAACCCCCCCCCCCCCCCAAACCCCCCCTTCCGCCTCAATTCATTTAGTACATCACACGCTTCAAAAAACGATAACTAAAAATTATCTTACTTCATTCACGGCGTAAAACTTTAAAGACTCAGAATGATAAATGTAATAACGCGCCGTGGGGTGGATGTATTAATAATTTTTCTTCTGTTGTGAAAAAAAAAAAAAATTGTCCCCCACTGGGGATCGAAACCCAAAAAATACTGGTCCCTGTCAATAAAAAATTGATATTTGGGGATGCTCCGGTATCGAAATTGTCTGTAAGAGTGCAAAAAAATTGACGCCAAGCTAGCATTCTATAGCGCAGATTATAAATGATTCAAATGGTGTCCTATAGTTTACGAGCAAAGTCATGCAGCCAAACAGAACAACTTTCAACAAAATTACATGCGTCCTCAAAAATGGTGAAAAAGCTTCGTATCGCTAGGGGTTTCGCCCCCTTGCTGGGGTCAAAAAGCCTAAATAGCGCCGAAACATCTTTTGTACTTCTTGTACAGCGGACACCCCTTGTTCAAAAAATTTTCCCGATTTTTAGGAATCTAGTTGAAGGTGTCTATTTACACGTGTGTTGCGTACTTTTTTTCCAAAAAAAGGGTTGGTACGCCTAAAAAAATCGCGAAAAAAAAGGTAAATGTTAAAAAATTTTCCCCAAAAGTTTAAAAGATTTATTTAAAAAAAAAGGACAATTTTGGAAAAAAATATCAACACAGTTCATTTTGGGGTTTTACTGAGTGAATAAAAAAAAAATTATAAAGATATCTCAATTGTGTCGTTAGATACGATGGAAGTACGAAACCACTGCAACACACCGAAATAATACAGGGTCCAGTAGAGCCTTAACAATGATTCTAATGATATATCTTATCTTAGTCCAGGTCATTTTCTAATCGGCGAGGCAATCACCGCTATACCAGAACCCAGCTTTACTGACAACTCAATTCATACGTTGAATAGATGGAAGCAACTTCAACACTCCATGCAGCTCATCTGGAGGAAATGGTCAAGTGATTATCTACACTCTTTGCAACAAAGACAGAAGTGGTCTAGTTGTAGTCCAAATCTTCTAGAAGGCACAGTGGTCCTGGTGAAAGAAGACAACCTATCTCCTCTCCAGTGGCAGCTTGCTGTAATCACCGCTCTACATCATGGCGACGATGGAAAGGTTCGAGTGGTCACAATCAAGACTTCTCGAGGACATTACAAACGCCCAATAGTGAAATTGTGCCCACTTCCAACTTAAAATGTTTCAATGTTTCCTTTCTTAAAAAATATTCATTTTTTGGGCCCTAGTATGTTTATGCAACACTTGCACTGCCTTGTTGTTCACAGCCATCCTGGTACTATTTGTGCACTTTAACTTCATTGTTTATTGCTCACCGCCATCCTAATACTTTTGTATCATTTTCTTTGGTGTTGAAAAGGACGCTATGTTTCTTTGTTTTCAACAATGTTTATCATCAGACTGAAATTATTAACTGCATCGGCCATTCGTATGGTCTAGTGTTATTCTCTGTTAACTTTCGATAAGTTATTAATAAATACAGTGTTTTTACTTGTGATTTGCCACTCAAAGTGTGTGTTATTGTGTCCGTGGATCGCTGAACCAGGGCCTTCATTTACAGTCCACTCATTTGTTATCTTTAACATGGTCCTCCATTCACTCCAGAGTTTCATTTTCATCTTCATGTATCACCCATTCATCTCTTGCCCAACAAGTGATACGTACATTTTTTAATCAACATCACTAAAAAAGTTTAACAATAGATAATTAGTAATTTATTAATATATTTTTAACGATGATTTGAATGATGTTTCATGTGTTCACTGTCTTCCGGTTGCCTCTTCCCTTCGTCTACCTTTTGCTCAGAAACACCCAAAAAAAATTCGCCTCCGGCGGCTGGGGCTGCGCGGGCTGCGCCCCAGACCCCTTGTAACCGCGCCGGTCCCTGTAATTCACTTTATCATTTTGCCGGTCCGTGAGATGAAAAAGGTGGGGAACCACTGCTCTACAGTATTGCCTGTTGAAAGAAAAAGTTGAAAAAATTTGCTAGAATCCATAGAATAAAGGTTTTAACATGAGTTCTTTTAGGTATATATGAACATGTATCAAGTTACAATAGAAACTTGACAACAATCATCTACATTGCGTTCAAAAGCACTTGCAAAAGTAAAGAGATCCCACGCAAACTAAAACTTACAAAAAATCATCGCGACTAAAAAAAACGTTCGCGAAGCGGCCTAGTTTAAAAATGCACACGATTAAATTAGTTTTTCTTTAGAGTGCATTTGTTGCATTTTTTAAAAAAGTGGTGGGGCGGAATGCAATATCGAATCTATGTAGTTTGTGTGCGTTAATTTAATTTTATCGTCATCTTGAGCTTACAATTCACAGCATACATAGCAACATCAACGTTTGACTTGATTTCAATTTAGCATATAGCCGACACATTTCAGAGACAGACTGATTATTTCTGACAGTATAAAAAAAAATGTGTTTTTTTTTTTACTGGGAGTTTTAAATTTCAAAATACACGATACAAAACTTGTATTTTATGAATGGCTTAGCTCCACAATTGGCTACATTGGTATATATGTATTAAATTTTTCTAATAGCAGAATTCGGGGGCTCCTCAGCCACCCAGGGCCCTGCTCCTGCACCCACAGCGAGTACCTATAAATCCTCCTCTGATGAGTCATCTCTGAAATAATATGTCATAACGAATAGTATATCGATATTCGATATGTATGTGGACGCAGTGTTGATATTTCACTCCCACATGCATGTCGTCAAGTCAAAGTCATGGGAGTCTCCGCGCTCGATTCTTGGAAAATCCCATGCGGCAACTTACGCGGTTCTTTGCTGATACTGATAGTGATAGCTCTAGACCCACAACATCGCACGGACGTAGCAAACATTACTCATATTCCACAAAATTAGTTCGATTATCACAAGGTCTAGAAAAATCAAGACGCTTCTTTACTTAGTCATTTCACCTGTAAACGTAGTTGTAACCAACTGGGTTGACTTGTGGGAGTGGAATTTGACGTATTATGACAAACGCGCAATTTCGTAAGGTAAAACCAGAATTGTTTGAATATTTAAAAATGTACGCCAACTAGGCCTAATACAGTCACTCAACGCTAATACTACAAACAAACAAGCTAAAATTGTTTGTAATTTCTCGTGGGTGACCGGCCAAGGTTGCCTTGCAAGCCTTTCTTCAGGTGTTTTATCTAGCCTAGGTATTTTTAGGAGCTACAACAACAGTGATGGTAGTGGCGTAACTACGAGGGAACGAGGGGGGACGACCACCCCCTCCACAAATTTGGTCATTGTCAGAGGGGGGCGATGGGGGCACAATTTGACACTGACTACACCAGGTCGAATATATGTAGGCCTATATTGTATATATGGGTATTAAGAAGGCTTTCATGGTCGAATGATGTATTACAACTTTCAAGACATTTTTAGGTATAGACCACATACAAATAATAATAATTCATTAAATTAATCTCCACAAAACGTCAAAATGTGTTATTATTTTAATTAATTATTATTAATAATAGCTTATATTCTCGATGGGCTACCCCTTTCGCTATTGTCGCGCTGACTCTGACTATTGATACTTTGAGGCGTAGGCACCAGCTCCGTGGGTGCAGGAGGGCCAAAGCACCCGCGAGATAGATTTGTGTATAGCATCCACACACATACGGAATTGAATGGTATATGCAAGAGTTATTTTTCAATGTGACAATATAATTGTATTAGGGCTGTGCAGCAGGCGAACGCGCGCGTTAGATAAGCGATGTCGGAGCATGCGCTATCTAGTATCTACCTATAGAGGTGACTCAGCGGTAAGATGCGAGACTAATTCGGGGGGTCCTCGGTCGATTCCAGCCACCGGCAGTCCTGACTGAAGTTTTTTATTAGGTTCTCCTCAGTCGTAAAAGGTTAAACTACATATCGAAAAGGGTAAGGTTACGCAGGCAGAAGAGTTCCAGCTAGATGATGGAAATAGAATTGGAGTAATGGATGATAACGAAGTATACAAATATTTAGGATTCTCACAAGCTGCCAGAATTGAACATAAAGTAATGAAAGAAAAATTGATGGATACATACAAGAAGCGACTAAAATCTATCCTCAAGACGCAACTAAACGGTAAAAGCAAGATCACAGCAATAAAAAACATATGCTATACCAGTACTGACATATTCATTCGGAATCATTAAATGGACGCAGACAGACATCCACGCGCTGGAAATATTAACTCGTACTACACTTACTAAACACAGAATGCATCATCCTAAATCAGCAATAGAGAGATTGACACTTCCAAGAGAACAAGGAGGACGAGGCCTAATTGATCTGAACAACTTATATTATAAACAACTAGACATTTTAAGAAATTTTTTTTTTACAAAGAGCAACCAATCAACACTGCATAGGGCTGTGGTGCTAGCTGACAAATCATTAACTCCACTCAATCTAGCAAACGAAAATGTCAATCTACAAGGGAAACTCATAACTGACGCTTCAAAAGAGTTACGTCTCTCAGAAAAGACCCTACACAAGAGACATTATGATGAACTACATAAAGGTCACGTAGATATTAAAGCATCGAATAGGTGGTTAAACAACGGGGAACTATTTGGAGAAACAGAAGGTTTTATGCTGGCTATTCAAGACAGAGTGATTGCAACGAAAAATTATAAAAAATACATTATACAAGATGCGACAGTAAACGATCAATGTAGAAAATGTAGTGTAAGGGGTGAAACAATCGAACACATCATATCCGGGTGCCAGTCTCTATGTCAAACGGATTACCTCTACAGACATATAACCAAGTAGCTAACATTATTCACCAAAAACTAGCAATCAAGTACAACCTCATTGATACACACACACCTTACTACAAATACAAACCGGAGAAAGTACTAGATAGCAAAGATTTCAAATTATATTACGACCGCACAGTTATAACAGACCAAACTATACATCACAACAGACCGGATATAATTATAATTGACAAGAAGAAACAAGAAACTTCCCTTGTTGACGTTGCTGTCCCAATGTGCCATAACGTCGAGACTACATGGAAGAAAAAAATTGACAAGTATAGTGAACTTGCAATTGAGATCAAGAAGATGTGGAAACAGAAAAAGGTAAATACAATCCCATACGTGATATCGGCTAATGGCATCATACTGAAGTAGCTACATGAAAGCATTAAACAACTAGATCTTCCACCCAATGTTTACATCGAGACTCAAAAGGCAGTAATACTCAACACGTGTAGAATAGTTCGTAAATTTCTAAACTAAGAATGATACTTCGAGATTCCGAGACAGCTTCCATCCTGACATGGTTTTCGTGGTTTCCCATAGTCCGAAGAGCAAATGCTAGGATGGCGACGAGAAATCGGCCACGACCGTACACAGCAGAAAGAAAACATCATCTACAAACTATATTATAAATGACTTATTTTAGTTAGAGTTAAGACAAAGTAATAATGTAGGTATGTAATATAGATACACAAGATAGATAGATATATATTTTTATTCACTTAGACTAGTACAGTGTACATGTATACTCTTTGCAGAGAAAGTGAATAGTCTATAATTAATAATTAATAATAAAAGTGATATACACAGTGTTAGAAGAAAGAATAGTTGGATATAAAGCATAATTGATAATTGGATATGGATATTGATATTGATATGTATATGGATTAGATAATATATATATATATATATATATATAATATATTGATGATTCATTAATTGATTAATAATGATAAACACAGTGTTTATGTTAAAGTAGAGTAGATGCAAAACAATAGCATGCGCTACTATAGATTAAGAACTCATATATAATAAAGAAAAGTTGGATATAAAGCAATTTTTGATGTGATATAGTGATAATAATTGCTGATGGCACAGAAAACAGCAATGATGTACAGTAGAATGTGTCTAGTATATATTGATATTTATATATATATATATATATTTGATGATTGATTGATTGATTAGTTTTTATGGTAAAGTAGAGTAGATGCAAAATATGCCCTACTAGATTAAGAATTCATATAGAATAAAGAAAAGTTGGATATAAAGCAATATTGATGTGATATTGTGATGAGAATTGCTGATGGCACAGAAAACAGCAATTGGAGGATGTACAGCAGAATGTGTCTTATATATGTACCTGTAGACCGAGAGCCAGTGACAGTTTCTATTGCCTCATAAGGTACATATGTTTTGACTATTGGAATATATGCGGATTTATATGAGATTTTACAAAACCCGCGTCTTACGCGCCAACTCGGGGGCGTTTGGGCCTCATTGGGCCCCAAAAAAGGCCAAAAGGGGCCGTCTATTACCTCATAAGGTACATGATGAGACTAAACGCCATTATATGCGGAAACTTGTCTGGAGTTTGGAACCATAACGTAAGACGCCCCTAAAAAGGGCCCCAAAAGGCCTTCTATTACCTCATAAGGTACATGATTGAAACCAACGCCATTTTGTGCTATGATGTGTACAGATTACGAATATTTATAATAAGACGCGTTTTTGGGGGGCTTTTTGCGTTTCAGACGCCCTTTTGTGAAAAAGGACCCTTTTTTAACAGACGAGGTACACACTAGAAAATGGTGTCAAACGAACCGGGATGATGTACAGAGTTCAAAAATGTATAACAACATGACTTTTAGAGGACCCTTACACCCAAAATACGCCCCCAAAAAGGGCCAAAAATGGTCGTCTATTACCTCATAAGGTACATGATTGAAATAAACGCCATTTTGTTCTTTGATGTGTGCAGATTACGAATATATATAATAAGACGCGTTTTGGGGGGGCTTTTTGCTTTTCAGACGCCTTTTTTGGGAAAAGGGGCCCTTTTTTATCCGACGAGGTATACACTTGAAAATGGTGTCTAACGAACCAGGATGATGTCTAGAGTTCAAAAATATATAACAACATTACTCTGAGAGGACCCTCACACCCAAAAACGCTACAAAAATGCCCCAAAATAGCCATGTTTTCCACATAAGGTACATGGTTGAAACATATGTCATTTTGTGCATCGTTTGGTGCACACATAACGAATATTTTCAATAATATTTTTTCTTAGTGAGGGGGGGGGGATATTTTGTGTTTCTGACTCCTTTTTGTGATATAGGCCTAGGTCTCTTTTTTATCGGACGAGGTATATACCAACTTGATAATATTGCATATTTTGGATATTTAACCTTAGGTTCCTTTTTCAAAAAAAATATTGATTAGTATTAGTAGTAGTAGTTTTAGGGCGCTTCAACGGCAGAGATTATTCGCTCCTTGTTCTGCATCGAGACTTTATCACCTATATACTAGGCCTATAGTATATATTTAGGCTAGTATAGTAAATTAAACGAATGAGTCTAAAAGTGTAGACCTACTGTGTAAGGTTATAATGATTATGATTTAATTTGTCAATTATTCTTCAATTTACTGATGTATCAGAACTATGTTTGAATAATTTTAAAATATGCTCTATACAACAGCTATTGTAAAAAATGTCACGGATATAATAAGATATTGACATACATAGCTATTAATATCCAGTAGCTATATGCTGTTAGATTATTTATTTTTCCCTACAACCGTTTGTGACATATTATTATTGTGTTACACTATCACTCTTAGTCTTAGTGATGCCTGCAATACCTTCGTCCTTAGAGTCTGCATGATCAATAATAGTGATTTCAGTTTGGTTAAAATGGCGCGTCAACCGTTAGGTCATAAAACCGAGCTGGGGTTTTTTTAAGTCGTCATCATCATCGTCTTTGTCATCGTTCGTGTTGTCATTGTTCTCGTCGGCAGCGCGAGATCTTCGTGGGGGAGGGGGGATACCCGACAACGACTCTAGAGCTCGCCTCTAGTTTCCGGGAGTAATATAGGCCTAAACTCCCGTACTTGCTACCTGATGTTTGCGAGATGGACTCCTATATTCTAACCCGGGCCAAGACGGATGATCAATGGCATGTGATTTCATCTAGTGATGGGGGTGACATAAGTCCCCAAAGAACCATTGAATGTGTTCCGGCCTCTTATATCTAGCCACTGCTTTATGGTGGATCTAGTCCTATGTAATCAAATACTTATTGCAGTTATTGATACAAGATAAACACTTCTCACTACTTTCAAAAGTTACTATAGCTTCTGTTAAATCGTTTGTTCGAAGTGCAGCAAACACAATCAAGAAAAGAAAATTGACGGGCTTAATCTTTCTTGTGAATGGTGAAATCACATCCAGAGAACGCATAGTAAACGAGGATGGCACTAGTAGATATAATGGAGACACAGCAACTGCAGAGATGACATATTAACGTATACCTCAGTGTTGATCTCATTCTATACGTAGAGCGATAGCCACCACATTTGTCAGTTGGGTGCGAATCACAACGTTTGCCTGGGATGGAAGTTAAAATGATAAACCTTTCTAAATTTGGCTTCATCGTCGTTACGCGTTTTTATTTTTTCGAGAACTTCACGACTTGATCATTTACACTTTTGTACAAGTCTGCAGGTAGCATAAGACCAGTCTTGTGCAAGTTCTTCAAAATAAAAAAGTTTAAAAAGTTAAGACCGACTTAGTAAAAAAAGGAATAAACACGTTCTCGTCCGGGTCGTCCCTTCAAAAAGGTAGGAACTTACACAAAATACATTTGTTCCTTTAAGTTAACCTTCAATATTTTGTTAACTATATGAAAAAATATCGTAGAAAATTACCAAACAAAATCACCTCTAAGTAGGTAACGGTACATTAAATCGGAAGAACGGGAGGAAGTATACCCATAAAACAGTATAAGTTTATTTTAATGTTGTGTTTCAGTTAGTCAAGGTGTTGTGTGTGGATTTAGTTGAAAATAATAATTGTAATCTGTACTCCTGAATTGGGTGTAATTACAGAGTGACTTGGTAGACTGTAAATACGAATTTATTTAATGTTAACGATATCGATAGGAGATTTTGTTGTTTTTTCATATAACTTTTTCTTGCACGTATGTAGAAAGGAACACGTTCCCACGAAAGTCCTCTAAAAAGTAACTATAGTTTCCGGGAGCGCTTTCCTTTCCAAAGGCTTACGACCTTTGTTCAAAGAATATTTAAGAAAGAACCGACATTCCAACTCTTTTCAAAAAGTTAACTTTGATGAAGTCCGATTGGTCGATGTTGTGAGGCACCAGATTAATAGCGTAGCTGTTTTGCCCATCTATAATGTTTCCGCACGCTTGTCTCTTTCTGTATCCTCTATCAAGTTGCAGGGCAAATGATTAAATCAAAAACAATATCTGCTCTTGAAGCCAAAATTCTGAATTACTTTTGAAGGATTTGCAGAGAAATCTTGCCAAAAGTAATCAGAGCGTCGCCCCATTAAATACAAAAAGAAGTAGCCATCTACTCATTCATTGACGCAATAAACATAAGCAGGCGGATCATTTGTTACACCACTCTATCTACGCATTGACATTTATTTATTTGCTAAGCAAAGGATTCATCCCGTAGTTATTATTCTTTAGGTCTCTTTACATTTGTACTTTAATCATTTTGCCAGCAGCACGTGCTTTCTTACGTTTTTCTCCTTCTGAGGCAAATGTATCCATTTTAAAGTGTGTACCTAATCGGATAAAAAGGGGTCCTTTACCACAAAAAGGTGTTTGAAACACAAAATGGCTCTGTCAAAGTCGTTTTGTAAATATTTGTAATGTGTGCACCAAACGATGCACAAAATGGCATGTGTTTCATCCATGATAAAAAAGAGACCTATATCACAAAAAGGAGTCAGAAACACAAAAACCCCCCCCCCCCAAAAAATTCTTATGTGTGCACCAAACGATGCACAAAATGACATATGTTTCAACCAATCAAAGAACAAAATGGCGTTTATTTCAATCATGTACATTATGAGGTAATAGTCGACCATTTTTTACCCTTTTTGGGGGCGTATTTAGGATGTAAGGGTCCTCTAAAAGTCATGTTGTTATACATTTTTGAACTCTGTACATCATCCCGGTTCGTTTGACACCATTTTCAAGCATGTACCTTGTCGGATAAAAAAGGGCCCCTTTTCCCAAAAAAGGCGTCTGAAACGCAAAAAGCCCCCCCAAAACGCGTCTTATTATATATATTCGTAATCTGCACACATCAAAGAACAAAATGGCGTTTATTTCAATCATGTACCTTATGAGGTAATAGACGACCATTTTTGGCCCTTTTTGGGGGCGTATTTTGGGTGTAAGGGTCCTCTAAAAGTCATGTTGTTATACATTTTTGAACTCTGTACATCATTCCGGTTCGTTTGACACCATTTTCAAGTGTGTACCTCGTCTGTTAAAAAAGGGCCCTTTTTCACAAAAGGGCGTCTGAAACGCAAAAAGCCCCCCAAAAACGCGTCTTATTATATATATTCGTAATCTGTACACATCATAGCACAAAATGGCGTTGGTTTCAATCATGTACCTTATGAGGTAATAGAAGGCCTTTTGGGGCCCTTTTTAGGGGCGTCTGGTTCGGTAAAGGCCCCCAAGTAGGGCGTCTTACGTTATGGTTCCAAACTCCAGACAAGTTTCCGCATATAATGGCGTTTAGTCTCATCATGTACCTTATGAGGTAATAGACGGCCCTTTTTGGCCTTTTTTGGGGCCCAATGAGGCCCAAACGCCCCCGAGTTGGCGCGTAAGACGCGGGTTTTGTAAAATCTCATATAAATCCGCATATATTCCAATAGTCAAAACATATGTACCTTATGAGGCAATAGAAACTGTCACTGGCTCTCCGTCTACTGCACAATCCAAGGAAGCGTGTAAGCACATATATATTATATATAGAAGTTTGTTACATCATTTCGGCTAAGGGAACATTTGAAAATTTTAAATGACAGTGCTTGTTTGTGGTTATACTCTAGATAATTTGTAAATATTATAATGAAAAACTGAATTAACTGCAAATATTTACATGGAGAGGTAGTCATTGATGGAGTAAAAGCTGTTTGCTGTAAGATATTATTTCAACTTATGTTTAAAGGAAGACAGGGTGGGAGAGGTTTTTATGTGGTCAGGGAGCTTATTGTAGAGAGTGGAAGATAGATATTCAGGGCCTTGTGCAAAGAGGCACAGATTGTGGGAGGGCCTGTGTATGTGAAGGTTGGCTCTAGTGTTATGGGAGTGCACAGAAGCATTTAGATGGAAGAGGTTACGGTTGGTGCGAACGAATAATGCGGCTGATTGGATAAGGGTACATGCTAGAGTAAGAATACCAAGTTCCTTGAAAAGTTCTCTACATGAGTGTCTTCTGGAGACACCAGCTATGATACGAACCGCTCTCTTTTGGAGAATGAATATCTGTTCGCATGGGGGGAAGCTCCCAAAATAGCAGGCCATATGATAAGTGAGAGTGAATGTGTGCAAAGTAAACTAGCAATAGGATGTGGGGGTGAACTATGTTTGAGCTTTCTGATTGAGTAGCAGCCAGATAATATATTTGCTGGCAACGTGGTTTACATGGATGGACCAGTCTAGATTATCAGTTAGTGCAAGGCCTAGGACTTTGACTGTGTGAGCGCGGGGGATAGTATCAGAGTCAAGACGAACAAGGGGACTGGCAGTAGGGATCTTATAAGGGGTGTGAAAGTATAGATAAACAGTTTTAGAGCGTGAGATGGTGAGTTGTTTGCCGAGGCAGTATGATGACATTAACGTAACTTGATTGTTTATTAAGGGGGGAAGGTCCTGAATGGGTTGGAGTTTGGGTAGTGTCAGCAGTTGGCTGGAGTCATCAGCATATTGGGTGAGAGTGCCCTCTTTTAAGTAGGCGGACTGGGTACTAAGTTGGGACGATAAAGAGATTTTAGGGTTTAATGGGTCCCAAAATTTGGGATCCCTGGGGAAGCCCGCAGAGGAACTACTTGGACAAGTTTAGTTGCGGAAGTTGTGTGACGGATTCGAAAGCCTTGTTTGGAGTCCACACTTCCCTTGCGGTAGGCCAGACAAAAAGAGGAAATCCAATCAAGAGCTACCCCACGGATACCATAAGTATGTAGTTTGTCGAGAAGAATTTTGTGATCAATGGTGTCGAAAGCCTTGGTCATGTCGTAGAACAATCCTACAGCTTGGTCGCCTTTGTCGAGAGCAGAATAGAGGGGGGGACAGAAAACTGTAGATTGCACTGGTGGTGGATTTGTTTTTCAAGAAACCGTGTTGACTAGGGGAGATAATGTTGTGGTGATTTAGAAATGATATTAGACAATCGTGCATGATATATTCAAATATTTTGGAGAATAGTTTGTCATTTCAGATTTTTTACCTTTGTGTTTATAAATAGGTATAATTTTTGCTGCCTTTAGCTTGGAGGGGAAAATGCCTTCAGAGAAGGATCGGTTAATAATGTAGGCTAGTGGGCCAGAGAGAAAGTCCGTACACTTGGATAGAAGAGAGCCCGGCACTTCATCTAGTCCATATGAGTGTTTGGAACCAAATTTCCTAATTACCATAGCTACTTCAAGATGAGTGGAAGGATAGAGAAAGATGGTATGGCCTAACGGAGGTGGCAAGGGTTTACGAGGGAGGGGAGTATTGATTGGCACATTGGGTTTACCAATATTACATGAGTTGATGAAGAATTCATTAAAAAGTTCGCATTGAGAAGATGCATCTGATATAACTTCACCATTAATGGTTAGCGTGAGGTCGCATTTGGGTTTAGAGGCAGTGGTCTGTGATTTGATCATGGACCAAATTGCTTTTGAGGTGTTCCTAGATTCAGAGATTTTGGAGTCATTATAGTGAAGTTTAGCTTGACGTATATTTTTAGCATGGGACTTTTTAAGTCACGATATTGTACTTATGTATTGGGTTGTTCGAAGACTTCAGTTTAGAATGGAGGGATCTCAAGGTCTGGGCTTCACATCGCAGATCGTGCGAGATCCAGGGGTTGACTTTAGGTTTAGTAAGAGGACAACTTTTTAGCGGAAATGATTTGTTAAAATGACATAGGAATGTGGAATGGAATCTTGAGAGGAGTTCGTCCACATTTCCAGGAAGGGACAGCGACTGCCAATTTTCAGTACTTAGCATTGTCTGAAAGTTGGCTGTATTTTTGGTATTGAAAAAGCGTTTCATTATTTTAATTTTGGAGGAAGGGTTATTGTTAGAGAGGGAAATGTTGAGCATGAGGAGATGGTGATCAGACAGACCTGTGTCTGTTGAGCTTGCCGAGAACATCATTGGGTCAATAGTTGTGAAGATGTTGTCAATAAGGGAACAACTTGTATCAGTGACGCGGGTTGGTGTGACAATGGTCTCCTTGATATTAAATGAGTGAACTAAATCGAGCAGTTTCGATTGAGCTGGGGATTGTTTTAGAAAGTCTACATTATGATCACTACATAAAATGATATCTGCTTTTGGAAATTTCTTAGTGATAAAGATGAGTACCTCGTCTAGCTTGAGGAGAAATATATTTAAGTCGCCTAGAGGAGATCGGTAGACGGATAGAATAATGAAGTGCATGTTCATATGGTGCCAGGAACCTGCGGCACATTCAAAAACTTTCTCAATGCAGTACGATTTGACCTCAGGAATAGGAATCAAGTTAAGATGAGGTTTAGCGAGGATTGCAACTCCTCCATGAATGAACGTGGATCGACAGAAAAAATCTACATTTACATAGTTTGAAATACAGAAAGAATTAGTTTCATGAAGAGTGAGCCAATGTTCTGAGAGGCAGAATATATCGGGAGATAGACGCTTAGTTAGTAATTCGACTTCTTCAATTTTGTTACGGACAGAGCAGACATTGAGGAATGCAATTTTAGAACTTAAAGGTTGCTGGCATGGTTTGGGGAAGGGAAGAAAGTGTGGTCTTTGGTTGGTCAGTACTTATGTCTATGGAGTGTATAAAAGTCTGTGTGTCTAGGCTAATGTGAGGTGATTTCTTATCTGTGATTTTATCAGTAACGTTAAGGGCATTGTGGGTTGATGAGTCATCTAGTCAACTAGGGTGGTTAAGGGGGGGCTTAAAGGGCTTATTATTTCTTTTCTTGAATTGTACAGTAAGAATTTCTACTAACTCTCTAGGTGACCAACAGTTTTTTAGTTTATTGCCTATACCTTCACTTATCATCAAGTCACGTAGTTGCTGGTAGGTACATTTCTTCAGGTCCTTAGCATCTTGTTCATTCATTCTATCTGTTCGACTTCGAGTTGCCATAGTGTGAGAAGACCTCCTACACTCACCACTCTGAAACATCTCACAGTCACGATTTGACTTCGAGGGCAGGGACGATAGTTGCGCTTCAGCAGTTGGGTAATCGTCCACCAAGACTCGAGTTGACTCCGAAGGCAGGGGCAATGGTTGCGCTCCAGCATTTGGGGAATCATCGTCCACAAAGACTCGAGCATTCTGCATCATCTCACAGTCACGACCTGACTTCGAGGGCAGGAACAATCGTTGCACTTCAGCAGTTAGGTAATCATCCACCGAGACTCGAGGTGGCTCCGAGGGCAGGGACTATGGTTGCGTTCCAGCAGTTGGGGAATTATCATCATCCACAAAGACTTGAGCTAGCTCCGAGGGCACGGACGATAATTGCGCTCCAGCAGTTGGTGAATCTTTATCCACAGAAACTCGAGCAGGCTCCGAGGGCAAGGACAATAGTTGAGCTTCAGCAGTTGGGGAATCATCATCCACAGAGACTCTAGCTGGCTCCGAGGACAGGGACGATTGTTGCGATCCAGCAGTTGGGAATTCATTCTCCGAGATTCGAGCTGACTCAGAGGGCAGGGACGATATTTGCACTCCAGATTTAGGGTTCTTCTTGTTTAGGATTGTTTTAGGTACAGTTGATGATGGACTTGTGGAAGACGATCTCATCAAGATTTTTGAATCAAAGCTTGTAGGTCTGGGTTGATCAATGCACCGATTGTTGTTTGGGTGCCATGATAGTACATCATTGATCTCATTTAGCATTTGATTTATTTTTACATTGCCCGAGTTGTTTGGGTGAAGGCCTCCTTTGGAAATGTCAGTTGGCAAAATCCACTTATTTGTATCAACATACAAAGTATCAAGTGTCTTGCACGCCCATTTAATGTTGGCATTGACTTCATCGACAATGGAATTCGGGACATCTCGGCGATAAATAATGCCTGTGTATGCTATACGAGCCAATGGGTATGTTTTCTTGCAAGTCCAGATCAACTGATAAACGTCATCCATTAATTGAAGGGGATCTTTACATTTTAACGAATTTGTGCCATTTTGAATTATCAGAGTGGCCACTGATTTCTCGTTGCTGGAGGTCTGATCTTCTATTGTTTTCTTCAATTGTCGAGGCTGGATTCCAGGATGAATTTGCAAACAATAATCCTTTTTTGCTTTTAAGTACTGACATCCGCTGAACATAGAATCGCTAAGTACTAGTGTCACAGATGTTGGCTGAGTGGGTGTAATTAGTGCGTCCTTTATTGGGTTAATTGGTGTAGGTATGTTAGGATCAGGATTCTTGTTTTGATTAGGAATCTTGTTTTGATTGCGGAATTTTGGAGTTCTAGTTTCATTGTGAGGAAGCGGGGGAAAGTCATTTCCTAGATTTGAGAGCAGTTCAAATCTGTTTTTAGTCACAATTCCAGTAGACTGTTTTTGAATGCTATTAGTATTAGACAAACTCCTGGAGTTGGCTTACTTGACGTAAGTCCGTACAACATGTTAGCTCCGGTTTTGACCGAGTTTGTATGAAATACATCCAATAAAAATTTTAAAAAAAATAATAATAATAATAATAAAAATAATAATAAAAGAGTCTTTATTTCATATCTTGGCGAAGCTTAAGGCCATGAGGCCTTTTGTTCTGCTGAAAAGCACAATACAAATTTCAATTATTACACAAGTAAAAAATAACCACACTAGTGAACAATACAAAGATATAAAAATTATAAAAAACATAAAACTAGTACAAGTAAAGTAGCAGGTTAATATCACTTAACGTGTTTGAAGTATAATAGTTCAAGTAATAAATTTAATATACGTATGTAATTATTTCATTAGCACTTTAAAGAAACCATCAATACATCAATAAAAGAATACAAAATACAATCAATAATCATTAATGAAAAACTAATTAAAACCTTCAATGATTAAATCTTTCAAAGAATGAACATTGTTTTTTTTTTAAATAATTTGTTAGATTACAAAGAAGGATCAAGTAAATACGAATGACATTTGTTTTTGAAGGCTGATTTAGATTTGGTAATGTGAATGTTTGAAGGAATTAGGTTCCATGCTCGGGCAGCAGAAACAGGAAATGAATTACTATATAAGGCGGTTTTATGTTTGGGAATTTTTAAAGTTAATGTTGATTGTGACCGTGTGTTGTTGTCATGATTGCAATTAAGAAAATTTACATATTGTGAAAGATAAACTGGAGCAGAATTGTTGATGATATTGTGTAGAAGAGAAAGAGAGTGATACACACGTCGTTGCTCAAAGGTAAGCCAAGACATATAATAGTAAATAGTAAGTTTACTTAGTTAAAAATAATGACAGCAAAAATAATTTATGCGTGGTTTATTTGGTATTTATAATTTATTTTATATTATTCTTAAACCACTTAGGCCTATAAATAAAATATGCGTACTCTAATTATGAAAACTCGTCGAATCAGAGGATGTAATATAATCTATCACCTCAGAGACCAACTTCTTTTTGGTGGTTTTCCAGTTTTGACTGCACAAAAACTACGTTGTTTCGGTATTGCAATCAGCCCACCACTTCATTCTAATTTCAAAAGTTTCGTCTGGGGCTTTATGGTTGGGGGGCTCTGCCTCCAAACCCCCTATGATTGGTCCCTTTCCCACGAATGAACATGGGAAGCCGATTTTTTTCGTGGTCATAGTTGGACCCTCCCCCCTCCTAGAGTTTGTCTAAGTATTGAGCACCCACAGTTATTCTGAAAAGTTGGCGCCCCTGCTTTGAGGTTACAAAAATGTTCTGTCCCCCAAAAAAAACTAGGGCCAGTTATGCCACTGAGTGAGGGCTAGGGCTGTTGAAGAGGACTCAATCCCTTGAATTCACACAAACTGTCTGAAGAATAACTCGGAAAAACATCTTAGACAGGATTGCCGGAAGCGGGATTCGAACCCGCGAACTCCCGAGTTACAATCTCGCGCTTTACACTTTAGGTCCATCTGTCAGTATGCTCACTTTTTGGGTCTAATTAATGTAATTCAGGAGGTTGGTGGTTCGATACTGGCCACTGGCCACAAATAATTATTCTGACTGAAGTGGGGCTCTCTATATGGTTTTACCAACCAACAACACAAGTCTGTGAAAGGAGTACTATACAACATATTCAAACAATTCCTTAGATTAATTTACAAGACAAATTAATTGCTGTGCAGGTGCTAGATCAAGGACTTCCTCAGTATTCTACAATCTACAATCTACATCCACGTTGAGTTAGCGTGAATAGAGTTCAGACAGAGTTATGCTAAAACTTGTCGTAGGCTTTCACGGCCCGAGTCAATAATAAAACTTGGCTGTCGGGATACGCCGTGTCGATTGTCATTATTCAAATGCTGACGTTCGAAACGTCAGCATTTGAATAATGACAATCGACACGGCGTATCCTGACAGCCAAGTTTTATTACAGAGTTATGCTATTTGCCGGTTTTTGACATTTGCTTTAAAAATAACTCTTGTGTTATTTTCCTTTCTTCGTCTTTTTTACTACAAACTTACCGATAAAAACAAGCTTAAACGGAAACAGTACATGTCATTTTTTGAAAATTCTTTTCCTCTGATCAAATTTGTTGTAAGGTGTTTCCATTTTTTAAACACGCTGCAGTAGCGATCACTAGGTCACAGGTGGTATGAGCGATATAAAAACAGTGGTGACTAAGACTTATGCACATATTGCAATTCCCTGTAGATTTTAAATAATATATTGAATATATTAGGTACTGTTTTGCTTTGCGAGGATTGCGAAAATACAGAAAAAACATCGCCATTTTTTTTAATTTTCAAAACTAAATTTAGGAAAAGAGAAAACCATTCATACACACCTCTAGTTATCGGTGACGGTTAATTTTTTTTGTTGTATGCAAGAAATGTAAATAATTATTAATGGAAAAATTAGAATGTTTCACTATGAAATGAGAAATATTTAAATAATAATTAATAACGTTCCAATGATGTTTAAATTGTTTGTTAAAAATGTTTGTTGTTATTTTCTCATAAGAATGTATAATTTTGCTTGCTGTTCCTGCTGTTGTGTTAAAAATGTGTATGATAATGTAATATGTTTTATAATGTATGTATATAATGTAGTCTATAAAATGTGTGTATGGAAATTGGAAATTGAATGCGGTAATCAATTGAATATCATATACAATAATATAATGTATATTATACAATTACATTACAAGTGAAGGCTAAAAACCAATCTTATCTTAAATCTCAATGAATGAGCTCAATGTGAAGACGAAAATGTCTTGACAGATTTCGAAACGTTGTTTTTTAAAATTATTATCCACTGAACTGCAAACAAACAATACAGAAATAATGAGCTTGTTTGAAGGAATTGGGGGAATTAGTGGTGGAAGACACGCAACGTTGTGTCTTATCGGGTCTTATCTACTCCAATTGCTAATTGCGGCAGTGGTATGAATTGGAAGACATTCTTCACCTTAGGAGTAGGTATTATATTATGACTATATTATGACTATGAAATGGGAAATATTTAAATAATAATTAATAACGTTACAATGATGTTTAAATTGTTTGTTAATGTTGTTATTTTCTCATAAGAATGTATAATTTTGCTTGCTGTTCCTGCTGTTGTGTTAAAAATGTGTATGGTAATGTAATATGTTTTATAATGTATGTATATAATGTAGTCTATAAAATGTGTGTATGGAAATTGGAAATTGAATGCGGTAATCAATTAAATATCATATACAATAATATGATGTATATTATACAATTACATTACAAGTGAAGGCTAAAAACCAATCTTATCTTTTCTCAATGATTGAGCTCAATGTGAAGACGAAAAGGTCTTGACAGATTTCGAAACGTTGTTTTTATAAATTGTTATCCACTGAACTGCAAAAAAACAATACAGAAATAATGAGGTTGTTTGAAGGAATTGGGGGAACTAGTGGTGGAGGACACGCAACGTTGTGTCTTATCGGGTCTTATCTACTCCAATTGCTAATTGCGGCAGTGGTATGAATTGGAAGACATTCTTCACCTTAGAAGTAGGTATTATATTATTTTAATAAAAACTAAGCATCCTTCATCAATTCCCGAATTAATTTCTGTGACAAGTAATTAAACTTTTTATAGCATAAGTATATTCACATTTAAATCCAGTTGGCATTTATCGGTCTTAGCTAATGCATTTGGAGATGTTCGTTTTGTATCGGAGCCTGCCTAGTGCCTACTGCATTGACCTTGGTGGGGAGTGAGATGTAATGCGAGCATTCCCTTTGATAACGTTAGCCGACAGTAGGACTACAACGTGGCAACAGTGTCTTGCGTTCGAATCGTATTTGGACCAGCCGTGCAGGGGGCAGGGGGTAACTAGAGGCGTGTCACGTCAGCTAGGAGCGAACAGTTTGTTGTATATACCAACATAATTGACGCGAGAAGCCGCCGTCCGCAGCGCGATCTATCCGCCAAAGTTTTACTTATTACTAGGTTTGATACTTTAAGGTAAGCTGTCAGTTGTCATCAGTTGGTGAAAACCCATCAAATAAGGTCTGGGTTACTAATCAATGAATCACTACATCTCCTTAACCCTATTGCACACCCAAGATTTAAACTCAATTTAGCATTCTAGTACTTATATATAGATGTTTAATATTTATGGTGAAAATGCAAAATTGTTTATGATCAGACATTAACCATTTTACCATTATGGAAACTATCTGTGCAATCTCTGTACGCAAATAAAACAAACGTAAAATTGCACGTGGCTCAAGTTGATCCATCATATTCGGCAACTGTGCTGCGATATCTTGACTGTTGCGCCTCTTATTAGTCAATACTAACGCGTAGTGTGCGTGTGTTCCAGTCTGGACGAGCGACTGGAGATGGTGAACAAGGAGGTGCAGATCTTGCAGCAACGCAGCTCAATCCAGGCGGAGCTTGACGTTCAGCGGGAGGCCAGGACAGTCAAGGAGGCGGAGATACGGAAGCTGCGGAACAAACACGAGGACACTCTGAAGCATCTGCTCAAGACGGTGCCCGATCACGGGGTCAAGTTCGAGCTGCAGGCCTGTCGGGACAAGCTGGTCAGTATGTGTACTATATGGATCCGTTAATTTGATGTTCAAACATTTTAGGGGGATGAAATACTGTAGAAACTACAGTAAACCCTCGTTAGTTCGAAATTGAAGGGACCCCAAAAAAGGCATTTCGAAATAAAAAAATTCAAACTAAGCATATTATTTAAAAAAAAAAAAAAATTGGAAGAAAAAATTTGTTTAAAATGATTTGTACTTAGGCCTAGTTTTTTTTGATTTTACAACTGTCTAGGGGATAAAAGACAAGCTAAACTAGGAGCTAGGAAAAGGCCAGTGTTGGGTCAGTTCTTTTTTAAAATGAACTTTTTAAAAGTTCAGTTCACAGCTCAAATAATGAACTTTTAAAAAGTTCAAGTTCTTTTAAAACCTGAAATTTTGAAAAGTTCAAGTTCGTCTAAAATATGAACTAAGTTCTTTTAAAAGTTCTTTTGTAAAAAAATCACTATTTATTTAAAGGCTGTCGTAAAATGAAGAAAAACTTGAGGAAAAACATAAGGGGTGTTCCAGTACCAAACTCAATGACGTACACATAAGCTTTGCGTAGCAAACCAAACTACTCGCGAGTTTGAGTCGGACGAAAGTATTGAGCTGTCTTTGATCGTGTTGATGATTTGTACTACATTCTCGTCGACCAGCTTGTAAAATTAAGGCAGATACTTAGAATTTTAGGCTCCCAAGATTTTTCCCGAATTAGTTGGCGTACATACATCGTTTTATCTTCGTGAATCGTGCGTGATCTTGTTAAAATCAGCTGAACGTGCGTCAACGTAGGCCTATAAACAACGATTTGCTATTGTTTTTAAGCGTCGACGGCGGCGAGTCGACGGCTGCTCGGCGCACGGAAAGAACTTACAAATGAACTTTCTAAAACTGAAAAGTTCGTTCTCGGAATGAACTTTTAAAAGTTCAAGTTCATTCATTTAAAAAAGAGTAAGTTCACTGAAAAGTTCACAAAAAAAGAACGCGTTCACGAGAACGCGTTCTTTTTAAAAGTTCCTTCCCCAACACTGGAAAAGGCTAATAATGTTATTACCTGACACAAGTTATGATAGTAAAAATGTGTTTCCTACACAAATTTTATTAATTAATTTGTATTTACATATTGTGCTGAAGGCTATGTCATTTTTCTAAATTTACAGTTCTATGTACAGTAGTATTTAATATGTACATTATTTACATCTTGTTGCTTGTGTACCCAGTAGGCTAGGCTAGGCTCGAGGAAGTTGTCATTCCTGTAGAAAGAAAAACCGTGGTTAGCACTAGGCTTAGGAAAAGCTATAAATTTCATTGTTGAAGAAAGATTGGATTTAAATTCACATACCTCATGTCGAACTTGAAGGTCGGAAAAAGTCTCCCATCATCCTCTGCACTAACTTCTGTCTCGAAGTCTCCCGAACGAATTTCGCAAGTCCATCAAATTGCTCCAAGGTCAGCTCTGTGGTGTCCTTCGTCGCGATGTAGGCCTCCAACACAGCAAGCGCGTTGCCGACTTCTTGCCTGGTAGGGGCAGGGCGCTCGATCTCGTCGGGTTCATCTTCATCGTCGCTAATAGGCGTGCTGGTACTAGGCCTATCGGATGGCCCTGGTTCTTCATCTTGGTCACAATTTACAACAAACACTCGCAAAACACGTAGTCGGCTAACAACGGAACAAACACTTGGCGATGCAACTGTCGTGAAAGCTTGAGTTGAGACGTACTGTGCAATGCCACGGGCGCGTCGCCTAGGTGTTGATGTCTCCAGGCTGCAGTAGCTGCCGGCCGGCTCGGCCAGTCCAGTCACGTGGTGCGTGCGCATCTCCCTTTGTCGTCGCTGCAGCTAGCCATTGGTTTGTTTTCGTGCGGCGTACTACAGACCGTTCAAAACACATTTTCCGAATTCGAACATCGGAAAAATTCTCGGAAAGTTCTTCGAATAAACCACACTATTTCACACGTAAATTGACCGTTAAGGCCAAGATATTCTTTTGAATTACGAAATAAACCGAATTTGGAATAAACCGAATCTAATACACTGTTAAATCCTATACTGACCGTCGGGACCGATGTTTTCGTTCGAAATACAGCATTTTTCAAAGTAACCGAGTTGGAAGTAACGAGGGTGTACTGTAATATAAAAATTACAACATTGTATTGGCCCCAATATAGCGCTATGTTTTAACCGCAAATGATATTTAAAAAACAGCACTTGCGTTTAAAGTAGGGTCTAAGTGTGGGCTATCCACAATACATACAGTTTCAGCACAGCCACTGTAGCCCGCCCCCCATACCCCCTTACTCCTGCCGAAGTTGTAAAGCTGAGTGTGTTTCACTTGTAGGTGCGAGACATCAAAGACCTACAGAGCCGGCTCCCCCCTTACTCCCCCCTTACTCCCGCCGCAGGTGTAAAGCTGAGTGTGTTTCACTTGTAGGTGCGAGACATCAAAGACCTACAGAGCCGGCTCCCCCCTTACTCCCCCCTTACTCCCGCCGCAGGTGTAAAGCTGAGTGTGTTTCACTTGTAGGTGCGAGACATCAAAGACCTACAGAGCCGGCTGCAACGGAAGCAGAACGAACTGACGACGCTGGAGGCCAATCGTAAACATCAGCGGGAACAGTTGCGCTCTCTAGAGGAAGAGCTCAGAGGTGAGGATAGTAACCATCTTGTAACCTGGTGGTGTGGACGGTTACGACAAGTGGTGGTGTGTTTCATCAGTCGACATAGTGTCCCTCTGAAAGTCTGCTCTCGTGGGCTTTAATCCCGACCCCTTCGCAAAGTACCCTCTTGATTGCTACTATCAAATATATTAGCTTTATTCGTTGTTTGTTTCACTATTGTGAAAGTGTATACACTGTTCCCTTCAGTGTACAACTCTCTAGCATTACATTAGCCCAATAGCCAGTGTAACGTGCTTACACCGGCACGTTGAGTTTTAACATTAGGTCTGCCACTACCAACAAATGCCTAAGCTGTAAGCTTTTTTTTTAATATTGAAACTAGGTTGATTTTAATTTAGTCACAAGTAGGGGTGTCAATAGGCGTACCCAATAATTGTTCTACTGGTACCTGGATAGTACATTTTGTTGTTATTGTAATGACAGGACATGCTAACAAACTCGGCTCTACAGCTCGCCACATCTTTAAGCTCGTATTTTGCACATTGTTAGACTTCAACCAGAGGAACGACACATGTGATAGGTAGAGCCCCTTGAAATTCGCGAGGCGCGATAACGCGAATTTTAACTTTTAATGTTTTATGCAACAAATGTGGGCAAAACATGCCATTTGGCACATAAAAATCGCAATTTAAAACGAAATTGTCCGTTAACGCGAAATATACTCAATTCACCACCTTTTATGCGAAAAATATTGATCGTTTCGTTTAAATAGCGATATCTGAAAAAATCGCGAAGTTTACGTCAAAATTTAATTTTGTGAGTCATTTTTGAAAATCCCGCCGAGCCGAGTTCCGGTGCCGCCATTTTGGATTGAAGGAAGTTCACCATCGAGCAGGCAGTGCGCTAGCGCTAGCCGCGCCAGCCGAGCGGAGCAGTCACCGAGCGCTCGGATCACGGCATTTTCGGAGTTTCTGAACTAGACCTAGCGTGAAATTAGGCCTAGTCTTCCGGTTGTTGTTTTTCTGTCGCCTTGTTCGCATGCAATTGCAGTTTTACTTCGCCGCTTCGAGATGCCTAAACCGAGTGTTACGTTGAGTGGAAGGGTTGAAGAGTTTAATAAAAAAAGGGTTCTATGTAAGTGACGGAAAAATCTTGATGTGTAAATATTGCGACAAAAGACTTCAGGCAGACAGAAGAGACACGTTGGTAAAACACGTTGCCAGCGACGTGCATAAACGTTCAAAACAAAAGGTTGCATCATCATCATCGTCATTAAAGCGCCAAATGACTGTTGATGAGACGTTTACGCACTCAAAAAAAGTGAAAGAAGATAAAAATGCTTTTATTCTCCACACCACGGAAGCGTTTCTGTCTGCTGGAATTTCGGTGGAGAAGTTAGATAACCCCAAAATTCGCGAGTGGATGTCTGCGTATGTAAAAGGCAGCGACGATTTGCCGTTGTCAGATAGGATACGGCAGCACTACATCCCAATTGTTGGACAAAAAAAAGTGGACGAGCTGAAGATGGCTGTTAAAAATAAAAAAATCTTTATTATGTGTGACGAGACGACAGACAAGTCAGGAAATTGTATTTTTAATATCCTGTTCCGTCTGCTGGAGCCCTGTGATCATCAATGTGTGTATCTTGTAGCAAATGCTGTACTTGATAAAGCAAATGGAGCCACCTGTACGCAAAGTATTGTTGAAACTTTGACTAGGTACGAGATAGAATATTCCAATGTACTCGGTGTTGTAACTGACTCGGCAAGGTACATGACATCCTGTGTCAACACACTCAGGGGCCTAGTGGGAGACGAGCTTGCACATGTTCAATGTTGGGCCCACAAGGTAAATCTGGTGGGTCAGATTTGGCAGAATAGCCTAGACGAGCTTAACACTACAGTTGCTAAAACTAAGTTTGCGTTTCTAAATACGCGAAAACGTAAACATCAGTACCTAGATTTTCTGCGAGAGAAAAATGATGATGAAGAAGAATCTGATAAAATAAAACTCTTCCCCATGCCAGTCCAAACAAGATGGAACATATGGTTCGAATCAGCGATGTACATACATGAACATCTTGAAGATATCATTGCCTTCATGGATCAGCTGGGGGATGACAACAATGGTGTAAAGTACTTGAAGAACATGAGCCCTCACTTTTTGTTGGTTACAAAAATTCAAGCGCAGTTTGTCGCAGACAACTGTAGCCGCATTACCAGCCTAATAACTTTCCTAGAAGGAAATTCTTACCCAACAGCGAATGTTTTGCATTCGAAGTTAAAAGTTGTTCAAAAAATGTTTGAACTGTTAACGAAGGAAGTGTTCTCTCCTGAACTAACTGCGTTATTGTCAACAATGTCGGCAACCAAAAAATCTGAAGCTGTGCAGGAGCTGAAGAAACTGCCCAAAAGAGTCTAACAAAGTTGAATAACTTAATGGCTGAAGACCCCTCAAAAGCAGTTATTGCTTCAGTTGGCGCATTGTTTGATCCAAGGGCATTGAACAACAATGAGTTGACACTAACCAAATCAAGGCCGAGCTAAAGAAACTGCCTTTTGTAAGTGCAATCCCACCCACTATGTTCTTCGAGGGCTACGTTGTTCTGAAGAAATTAGTGAAAGAAGAGTTGTCGAAACCAGAATCCAGCAACATGGACATATGCAAGATAATCTGTTCACTCAAGAATGACTACGAGTAGTTTGCCAGGAGCTCCCTTGAAGCCGTCTGGTACCCTACCTCCAACGTTGACTCCGAGAGATCCATATCCCGCTACGGGATTGTGGTGAGCGACCGCAGGAGGAGCCTCAAGCCAGAAAACGCAGAGATACTTACAATGGTTGCATTCTCGTAGTCAGGTAAATTAAAATCATGTACTTAAGCTAGGCCTAGGCCTACCCATAAATGGCTTTTTAACTTCTATAAATAGCCCACTAACCTTATGTTATTTTTTATAGGATACACACCATGGATAAGCAGCTAGGCCTACCTTTTTTCGTGCAGAAGACTATTTCAAAACTTGCGCATAGGCCTAGGCCTCCTGGAATATATATTTTTTTGCAATTTTGAGTTTTTGACGTTTAAAAGCCGATATTTGTATAAAATAAAATAAAACCGACAAATTGGCAATAACACCAAAATCTTGTTTTTTTTAAAACGAATTTTCCTGAAAAATAAAACCACTTTCAAGGGGCTCTAGTGATAGGACAAGAGTAAAACTAATCTCCCACCAGAGCGCAGAACAATCGACGTTTGGTCACAGTCTTCTAGGTGTTGTTGAAATATGAATTTTAACAACATCCATATGGCGGTTCGTTAGGTATTTGTTGGTGTTCAAACTAGCTTGGCATTGCCTTATTAGTTATTGTCTTTCGTATGGGGGTGAAAGCCCTTAACTGCAGCCACGCAAGAGTTATTTATATAGGTGGAACCAGATAAGCTGTCGGTTGCCAAGGGATCGCAGCACTGTCGTCCACGCACTATGGCCACAGGATCGGCAAAAAGTAAATAAAATAACGGTCTCTAAAACTGCTTTCGGAGAATAACACTGACTATTTTAAAGCCAAGGCCTACCCAATATATCCTAAAAATAAAGTATTTATGAAGTGTACGAATAAAATCAAGACATTTTGATGCTCCTAAACATTGACATCACATCTGGCGAGGTTGGCATTATAAACAGCTGGAACTTTGGACACACCATTACCAACAAGGCAAAAAACACTTGTAATCGTGATTACTTAAAATCATTATTTCGCTAAAATACTGACTCTGTGGGACAAACTACTTTATTCACAGCTTATAAAATGTTGATTTGTGTGATAATATATCACGATAACATGACCAAATACGGTAGGCCCTACCTAATGCCAATTGTGTGTAAATTGTCAACGTTTGCGTCCGTGCTCTTGCTTGACCTTGACGTGCGACAGCTCATCTGGTTCCACCTATATGTAAGGTTGCGGCCCGTATACTAGGTATTGAGATGTAATACAGTAGAACCTCAGCCCAGCAATTTTGAACATTTCATTTTCAACACAGTTCTTGTAATATTACCCATGTAATAATATTGTAACACACTGGTTATGTAGTAATGAGTTCTTTATTAATTAAGATGCAGAACAGTACAAGTTATAAGCACGCCACAGGTCTAGGCTTAGCCTCCATTGCTAGTCAGTCTCACTAGTCCCAAGATGCATTGCGCCGTCCGCATTGCCAACATAACAAACCCAAACTCGCTAACAAGTAGAGGCTGGGCGGCAATATTCAAGTTACTTAACTGAGATCATCACATCTTCCCCCTTAAGTCAAGTGACGTCCCTTTCTTTAACTTGTTTGATAGATTACTTTTAGACAATTAAAGTTACAAATGAGATTACTGTTAACAAGGTTACTTTAAACAATACAATTACAAGTTAGGATGTTATGTCTCTCAAATACAGTTGTGACAGATAATCACACACATAATCACACAAATAATCAAATTACAAGTTTTGTTACATATGACAACAATTTATGATTTACACACAAAATACAATAATGAAAGTTTGTTTTACTTAATTAATTCTACAAACTCTTAAACAAATTTTTATACCATATAGTAATAGTGTAGATAATAGTGTAAACCTATTTAGGCTTTACAAGCAAAGTTACTTCATGACATAATCCTTAAACCTTTCTGGTACCTTTCTTACTCTGCCACTTACACGAGGTTCAGATCTATTCACTTCCGCTTGCATTCCCAACGTAATACTCTCATCTCCTACACCCTCTTTTGATTCTACCTCTACCTCATCTGGAACTAGTTCAGTCTTTGGTCTGAACTGGTTGCTGGATGGCATTAAATCGCGTCTGTTTCGCCTCAAAACAGATCCATCCTCTCTCTTTACCAAGTATGATCGAGGTGTGTCATGCCTTGACACTACTATAGCCGGTTCCCAGACTTTATCATTCCTAATGAGAATAGGTTGGTCTTTTGTCAATTCAGGCAAGGGTCTAGCCTGTTTGTCATGGAAATACTTTTGTGTATCTTGCAAAGTTTTGAGTGTTTCCCTGACATTAACCTGTGTTGCCGGTTGCAACAGTTTAGAGATGGTAGGTATTTTAGTTTTAAGTTGTCTACCCATGAGTAACTGCGATGGAGAAAATGTTGTGCCCGTTATTGGTGTAGTTCTATACTCTAGTAATAAGAGATAAACATCAGTACCCAAATGGTCTGCTTTCTTCAACATATTTTTCGCCAATTTCACACCATTTTCAGCCATACCATTTGATTTAGGATACCTTGGACTTGAGGTTACAGTTTCAAAACTGTATTCCTTAGCAAAATTTTTAAACTCTTCGCTATCAAACGGCATATTATCTGATACCAACAGGTCACATATACCATAGCGTGAGAACACCGATTTGAACTTATTGATGAGTTCTCGCGCTGTTTTATTAGACACCTGAATCAATTCTATCCACTTGGAATAATAATCCTTAATTACTAGAAAAGACTTCCCTTGAAAATCTAACAAGTCTGCTGCTAGTTTTTCCCATGGACGATACGGGATAGGATGAGGTTGTAAAGGCTCTTTACAATTTCTCTTCTGATATTTTTCACATGCACTACAGGTTCGGACAACATTCTCTATATCCTTGGTCATACTAGGCCAGAACAGGACCTGTCGTGCTCTGTTTTTAGTTTTATTAATCCCCATATGCCCTTCATGAATAAGATCAAGCATACTCTTTCTAAGCTGTGGTGGTACCAACAATCGGTCGCCCACAAAAACTAAACCGTCTTCAAAGGATAAATCATACCGCATATCCCAGTAGTATTTTACATTACTTGGGACCTTATGTTTTTTCATTAGGCCAACCTTCATTATGCAGGCCTAACAGGATCTGACAAACAGAATCATTTAGAGTGGCTTCTCTGAACACTCTTCTTTTGTCATTTGACATTGGAAGGTGCTGTGACACACTATGTACGTTTATTGACAATTCAGGATCATCTATACCCGATTCAGACAAGTAAGCCCTAGACAGAGTATCCGCAACATGCATTTCTTTACCTGGTACATGCACTAAATCTAGATCATACTTAAGGAGTTTAAGTTGAAGTCTCTGAAGTCTTGGACTAACTTTGTTTACATTTTGGTCACAATTGTCACCAATGGTTTGTGGTCAGTTTGAACTGTTGTTTTACGTCCATAAATGTAGTAGTGAAATTTCTCAGTTCCATACACTATACTTAACAGTTCTTTCTCTATTTGAGCATACCGTTGCTCTGTTTCAGTCATACTTCTAGAAGCATAAGCTATTGGCTTACCCTGTTGCATGAGACATGCTCCTAGGCCACATTTGGATGCATCTACCTGCATGGTTAGCTCTTTGGTATTGTCAAAGTATGCTAAAACTGGTGCTGAGCTAAGTTTGTCTTTGATTTCCTGCTCTGCCTTAATCTGTTCGTGATTCCACTCCCAGTGAGTGTCATGTTTTAATAATGCTCTCATTGGTTCAGTAATGGTGGACATGTTTGGAACAAATGCACTTAGGTAATTAAGCATACCTAGGAATCTACGTAGCTCCGTAACATTAGTAGGAGATGGCATTGACTTGATTGCCTTAACGCGATCCTCATCAGCTCTTAGCCCTTTGGCTGACACTACATGACCCATGTACCTAACCTCTTTGATTTGAAATTGAAATTTATCTGGATTGAATTTAATGTTCAATTTTCTAGCTCTTTCTAACAACTCTTTCAGAGCCCTATCATGCTCTACCTTTGTTTTACCTGACACTATTATGTCGTCATGGACAATCTGAACACCTTTTATGTCACCAAAGTTTTGAAAGTTTTTTCGTTGAAATACCTCAGGTGCTGAGCTGATACCAAATGGCATCCTGTTAAATTTGTACCTACCAAAGGAACTATTAAAGGTGCACAACTCAGAACTTTGTTCATCCAACAATACCTGAAAGAAACCATCCTTCATATCGACAATAGTGAACCATTCCATGCCACTTAGTTCAGTCAGTATATCACTATGATAAGGAATTGGGTAATGCTCTCTTTTTATAGCTTTGTTTAAGTCAAGTGGGTCAAGGCACAGGCGCAGCGACCCATTTGGCTTTTCAATAATCACTAGATTATTCACCCAATCAGTGGGTTTTTCCACTTTCTCAATAACACCCTGTGTTTCTAAACAATCTAATGTTTCTTTGAGTTTATCTTTTAGAGCTGAAGGCACTCGCCTACTTGGATGTACTACAGGTACATTATCTGGTCTTAAAGTAATGCTATACTTCCCAGGCATACACCCTAGCCCACTGAATACATCTTTGTACTCCTGCAAAACTTTTTCTTTAGTGTTTAAGCCTAGGCCTAATTCGGTCTGCTCCATTACTTCAGTAACAGCAACCTTGTGAATTAGTCCTAACTCACACTAGCATCTAGACTCAGAAGGGGTTTGCATTTTACATCTGCTAACATGAACTCAATAGTTTCCTGTCTATCATTCCTACCCAAGCAAGTTAACCTAACTTTACCCTTTGGAATTATTGTGTTCTCCCCAAATGCTACTAACACTGCATTTGTTTTAAGAACAGGGTTTGAAAACTTTTTCTTCAAAAAATGTTCACTTGAGATAACACTTATCTCTGCCCCAGTGTCTATTTTGAGTTTCATTTGCTGTCCTTCTACAATAATGGTTTCAATCCATTCCTTAGGTGAAGCATCTAATGCCCCTACAGATTTAATTTCATACCTGATACAATCCACATAGAGCCCTTGGTCCTTGGTGTTTGTCACTGGACCCCTCATTAGGCCTACTCACTGTGTATTCTGCTACCTCTCGGGTTGGACACACCTTGGCAAAGTGTCCCAGTTTCTTGCACTTCATACACGTTTTTCCATAGGCCGGACAACTTCGTGGAGCATGGTTGTAGCCACATTTCTTGCAGTCGTATGTCTTGCCTGCTCGTGCCATCTGCTTGTCTGTCGTGGTTTCGCTGTAGACCCAGACTGGCTTTGTCGATCTCTTTTATTGTGGTCACTCCCCCGGGTTGTCGACATCTTCTTGAAAGCCTCCACAGGATTTTTTTCTTCTAAGAGTGTAGCTTGTCTCTTGCTGTCCTCTGCCGCTCTGCAGTAATCCGCTGCTTTCTCGAGTTTGAGGTTATTGATCCTCAGTAGCCTCTCCTTGAGTGTCTTGTCAGCTATTCCCAGAACAATTCTAAGCGTAAGAAGTTGATCTGCCTGGTCGCCTAGCTCACATGAGCTCGCTAGATGTTTTAGTCTGGTCAAAAATTGATCGAAGGGTTCACCATCATTTTAATTACAGGTGAAAATCTTTGATTGTTCATAAATCAGGTTTTCCTTGGTGCACACTGAGCCTCAAAAGTATCTATTACTGGCTTGATTTTCTTGCGATCATCACTGGATAAATTAAATGTGTTAAAAACTTTACGTCCTTCGTCCCCCACGAAAATTAACAAAATGGCTACCTGGTCTTCTTCGGTTCTTATATGCCTTTGTTGCACGCATATATATTTCTTGGATTTTGGCGCCATAACTTCCAGTTTTCAGCTATATTGCCACCAAATTCCAGCTCTCCAGGGGCTTTCCTGGCTTGTGTGTGCCATGTTCGATGGCTTTGTTTTCACGATTTGAATTGCTGGTAGAGCGTTGGCCCTCTTACCAGCTTCAAGACGCTGTCGTTTTAGGCCATAGTTCTAGCTTCGCCTAGCTAGCCTAGCTGCCTGCTGTCGGGCGTACTTACAGTTTACAATCTTGCATCACTTCTGACACTATTCTGACACTTCTGGCACTTCTGGCACTTCTGACACCATGTAATATTACCCATGTAATAATATTGTAACACACTGGTTATGTAGTAATGAGTTCTTTATTAAATAAGATGCAGAACAGTACAAGTTATAAGCACGCCACAGGTCTAGGCTTAGCCTCCATTCCTAGTCAGTCTCACTAGTCCCAGGATGCATTGCCGTGCGCATTGCCAACATAACAAACCCAAACTCGCTAACAAGTAGAGGCTGGGCGGCAATATTCAAGTTACTTAACTGAGATCATCACAGTTCTTGTTCACCTGTCTTGTTTTCTCATTGCTGATTTGATTGTATTTATTTCCAGTCAAGGAAGAAACTGTGTTCGAGAACTGTAAAGAGGTTCCTTTCGACGACAAAGTCAAGAGTCTGTACGAAACCATTCAAGACCTTCAGGTACGTAGACCCTCACATTTTATCAACACTAAAACATGGAAATGAAATCAAAATTTTGCTAGGAATCTCCCTTCTATGGTGCTCTTGAGCTGTACTAATGTGCCTTCTCTGGTTATTTATCAAGGATATGATGTGATCGGTAGTTGGGAATACATACTCTAGGTCCTCAGACCGTGCACTAGAATGCCGTTTACATAACCCATTTAACAACATAACAGTCTCGGTATTCCTGAAGAGTGCCAGCTGTTCCCTTTGAATTGTTTAATAGGGGTCCCTGTTATGTACTTGTCAAAGCTACAGTAAACAAATTATTGCTTCGGCTGCCGTGAAGAATTTTGTGTGTAAAGAGGCAAAAAACATCAGTTGAGCCCTTGGCCGTGTCGGGTGAAGCATTGTTTGTGTGTTGCGTTGATGGACTGGTCGGATGTTTTCGTCCAGTTCCTGTGTCTGTGCGCCCGCTGAGAAGCTCTTTGGAGGAAGTTAAGTGGGCGAGTGATCCTTTGTCAATAGCAAAGTAGAACGTGCTCTTTAGAAATGAAGCAAAGTATTCCAGTCGGTAACGTTGTACTGGTGTTGTCCTGAATTCGAGCCTTGTATGCTAGCGCTGTGTCGTCTCTGTCGGCTTGTGTACGTTTGGAATGTCGGTTTATAAACATTGAAATCAATAATGAACAGAAATGAAATGAGTTGTGAAAGATTTTCGATGAAGACACTCATGCAGAATTGTGGCCCAACATGCTTCTCGATATATATTTTATTCCCATTCAACTGTTAAAAACAAAACAATTACTTTCTGCATTAAATTAACTACTGTACATTGTAGCTTTAATATTTGCTTAATAATAAATTATGAACCATCAAGTTAGGCAGACCTTTATTGACACATTTTTCAAGCTCAAAATGGCACCTCGGCTTTGAATCGATGGCAAACTTATGAGTATTTAAATTGATTGGTTGATTGATTGGATATTGCTTAACGTCTCATATTTATGCACTTTGGCTAATCGAGACGATGAGTGGTGATAGATGAAGATGAAGTATGAACAGAAGGGAGGAGGGGAAACCCGGTACCGGCATATAGCCTACTCCTTTCGAAAAGTACCAAGGGGACCAACGGCTTAACGTCCCATCCGAAAGGACGGTGTAACTTTGACAATCATATAGGTTCCTCCACTAACCCGGACTTGCCGAGCAGACGTCGAGGAGAACGAAGCCGTTACACTAGCTCTCGAACCCTCTATCTGCTCTAACCAGCGGTATACGTGTGTCTCAGGGCAGAGCGTTCACCCACTCTACCTGTGACCACGCCCGAATCTGCTTAACTTCGGTGTTCGAGTGGGAACCGGTTTAACGAGTTTGGCTAAACCGCTGGCTACACAATTTTGCTAGATGTGGGTACTTTAATCAGGGGTCGGCTTGCAATCGAGTAAATACTAGGGATGACATCGGGTAGTAAAATTCGGAACCGGTTGGCGTCATACCGACTGACTACGTTTCCATCTCTGGAAACTTTTGCAATAATCGTACACAAATAAAGAACCGCGTTGATAACCAGGCAATGATCTTCATTCTTCATTACACCAAAGATTAGTTTACCAATTACACTGTACAGGCAGTGTAACTCGTCGTAGGTAGGCCTAGCTAGGCCTGCGCGCAGAAAGCAGGGGAAAACAAACACGCATCGCATGTGGGAAAATCTCTCACTACTAGCAGGCCTATCGCCCGCACTGAAGCTCTCGTCGCAAGATAAGCGTGGGAAAGAAAGGAGATAAGCCCAGGAATAACAATCCTATGCGTCGTGATTACGAATTTCGTGAATCGGTTGAAAGATGATCGCATCGTGAATTCTTCCTCTACACCTATGGGCACTGATAACTTTACTGTTTTGTGCCCTAAAACTCCAACTAACTAACTAACTCCTCTACACCAACCATCTTTGACAGTCAGCTGTGAGTGTGAGTTGGTTGGATCGTACGCGCATCTCGCACCGCGCAGACGGCAGTGCCCAAGATATTCGCCGCATCTTTCTCTCTTGCACTCACTCGTGGCATGGGCACGACTCACTGAGACGGACGGAAGCACGTGATAGCTTACAACGCGCTCTGTCGTCGACTCCAGTTACTCTTTAGGTAGCGGGCACGCTCCGCGGGAAATACCGCAACCACGTAACGCGTAATTTAAACTTGTGAATTAGCCTAAAAACGGCCGCGAAATATACCCGGATCTAAAAATCGGCTCCGGGTAATTTCTAGAACCGGGTACCCAGGCTACCCGGGTACCCGGTGTCATCCCTTGTAAATACTATGGGCACCGAGTTTAGCCACTGAGCGCGCCACTGAGCTGACAGACAGCACAGCGTGGTGAGAGCTGGCGGAACAAACGTTAAGCTTCGCCCGCGCTATCGTAATGGAATTGAATGGGGATCGAGTTATTAATTACGGATTTAGGAGTGTTATTGCCGGTTTCGAGTGTAAAAACTAGTTTGAAAAAGTCCTAGCATTATTAAAAAGTAATAATTTTATTATGTTAAAGAAATGGAGCCTAGTTGTAAATACTCTTTTAATAATAATGTATAGAAAAGTGGTGAGACAAAAAGGTCTCAGTCTACGGCTTACACAGTGATCATCAAGGATAGGACATTTATCATTTATATCAGCCCATGCTATTATCTTTGGCTGTTGATAGTCATATGGTCAGCTGTAATAATAGTGCAAAATTATTCTTACAATTAAAGATTTCATTGGCTCTATGACTGCCATCACTATCATGATCTCACAATATATCTCGTTACTAAGGTCTGCCGATGCGCATGTGGGCGGAGCTTCCCGCCGCGCTGTGACGTAAGCCGGTGCGCAAGTTGGTTCCCGTCTACTCATTCACTCCATGCATTCACTTCACTCCACTCGCATGATTGTTTCGGTTTGTTATGAATAGTTGTAAATCATGTGTACTATGTAGTGAAAATGGTAGTATGTTCCGTGTTTGGCTTTAATAGCAACTCGAGAAACAGTGTGAAACATGATGGCTCAAAGATACACTTTTTTCGATTTCCAAAAGATTCAGACACGTGCAATGAGTTGGTTCGACGGTGTAAACAAAAATACAAGATTATCGTGACATCTGCACGAATGTGCTCTGAACATTTCACTGAAAGTGACTTACATTGGAAACTTTCAACATCAACACTGTATTCCCCTAAAAATACTACAAAAAATAAAACCTGGTAGTGTTCCATCTCTTAAAATGCCACTTAATACTACATCACTCACAGAAAATGAACACTTAAAAGCGAGACAAGAGAAAAGAAAATCGCGAAAAGAGAAAGCTGGTTGACGATCTATGTATGTAGCAGTATTGATACTTTTTCTAGTATACATAATATGTCTACTCTATTTTTATAAAATTTATCGACAACCGGGAACCGGATTGCATCCCCTTCTTTGAGTCAGTCAAACAAAATATTATATATTAAATAATAAATAATAATTGAAGTATTTTAGTATATGTCGGATTCCGAGAGGATTTACTGAGGGTTTTGTTACATACATCGTAACTATGACTGTCTTATTTTATACGCATAAATAATGGTAAAATAAATTTTTGTAGGATGCCCGCTGTAGGGTATACACATCAGATTTAACCGATGTGACCCTCTTCAGTTGACTAACTAGGTATATTTCGGATAGGACAATTGTGAAGGGATGTCCGAGGGCTATTTAAGAGGAGTCAATCCCTTGCATTTGCCGTAACGACTGAGGAAAATCTCGGAAAAACCTTGATTGCCGGTCTCGACAGGATTCGAAACCGAGACCTCCCGAATCAGAGTCGAGCGCAAAAAAAAACAAAAAAAACGCTCGAGCCAACACTGTCGGGATTGAAGTTGTTTCTTACGTTAAAAACTTATATCATGTTCTAGCCACTAACCAGGAATACTTACATTAAATCTGTGAAACACACACTGTATTTACACAAAGAAAACACGCTACTTATTTGTCTCGGTTTTTATAATAATTCTACACTAGTACATGTCAGGGTCGTGTTTAGGCCTAGGTTACCCAAGCAGCTGCTTAGGACGGCGAGTTTTAGGGAGGCGGCTTTTATCCAGAAGTACTTAGCTATGTATTTCCTACGTTTTTCATAAAATGTCTGAAAATTACATAAAAACAAATACTTTTTGAAAGAATTATAAGCCTTCATTCTGCAGTATTGTATTTATACTAATATTAAAATCCTTTGATAACCCGTCTCATTTCCGTCAATGACACAATCGGTTGCCGTGCTGCTCTTATTACAGTCAAGCTCCAATCCAACACTTATAACATAATTAATACATATAGGCCTAATAAAATAATCAACATATAATATTATAATTATACATAAAATCCCTTTTATTTTGCAATGTTGCAATGCCCATACTACCAAAAACTTGTGCTTTCTTTGTATGTCGTCATTAATCGAGTGTTGTAAATGTGTAAAACTGATTTTTATGATGTTGTTGATAATTGAACGAGTGAGCGTAGCGAACGTAGTGATTTCCATTCGACTTAAACGGCCCTGATGGTTTTTCTGCGTGCGTGCGTGTGTGTGTGTGTGTGTGTACGTTGAAAATCAGCCGAATCGCTGAACAGATAACGCTGAAATTTTAAACGGACATCCGGTACGAGTTTATTGAGAACTGCTAACAAAATCAGCAAGATTCATTGCGATTTAAACCTACAAGAAATGATAAACTGAGAAATAGACTTCCAATGTTTAGAAATTATTTTAACGACAATGTTTTAGATTTTGAAAATATATTTTTTGTTTGTTTTTCGCCTGGCCGTGAAATGCCGTGCCCATGCAAGGTCAGTCGAATGTTGGACGTCAAGGTACCCCCAAATTCCGCTCGTAGATTGAGTAAACCTTGCAATATTTTCACGTATTTCGTACTGGCTATGTTTTCCATAGTATTGTCACAGATGATAGACTACACTGCGTTATATGCATTTCAAAACATGTTTAATAATTTTTTAAATACAATTTAGGAATTACAAAATCTTTCCCGACCAGGGGATTTCTTTTTCTCTTCCTACTCGTTCTTTTCACTTTTTACTTTTTACTTTTTCAACTTCTCCGTGTAAAGCGGCCTTAAGGGCGTTTTAGCCAACTAGACTTGGGAAACGCCAAAGTCGTTGTTAGACGAGTGAGCGAGTCATGTGGTGAGTACCCGGGAACATTTGCATTTATGTTTGATATTTATATTCGTATAAATAATGTTTTTTTTAAGTTTAGTAGGTATACGGGCGCGTCAACTGTAAGACCAATGCGCCTCTCTAGGCTATGGTAGGTTAGGTAGGCCTAACGTAGGGGGAAGAAAAGTAATGTAACCGGGTACTCAACACATGGCTCACTCACTCGTTTAACAACGACTTTGGCGTTTCCCTAGTTTTCTATGTATCATCAACGATTTATTTTGTAACTTGAGCTTGCATGTTTCAATTATTCTGGTTTAAATTATTTTAATCTCCTAAAAATATACAAAAGATAATAAATAATATAAATAAATAAATAAATATAAATAAATAAATATACATAAATAAATATAAATAAATAAATAAATAAATTTATATTTTATTTTATCACTATTATGACTATTAATATTGTTACTATTGTTTTTATATTTATATTGATATTGATATTTTCACTTTTTCCATATATCTGATGATTATTTTAGTTGTTTCTTTTAACGGAAATAAAAGAAAATGACACCAATAATTGCAGATGGTTATCTTATGTAACTGCGCGATGTAAATGAATCTCGCTTTGAAATTGATTAGTAATAAACACTCGTTTTGTACACATGTTTCCCTCACCCTCACTGTACAGCCCAGGCAGGTGGCCGGCCGTGCGCACCGGCTGACGTCATGCGCGGCCTTGAACGAAACTCGTCGCGGGACGGGCAGACCTTAGTAACGAGATATATTGTTAGATCATGCATCACTATCACTCATGAAAGTGGTAGGCCTAGGTTCTGTGATGTGACGGGCGTTGGTCTGCTGTATGAATGGGTACGGTCAGTTACTTCTAGTAAACTCTCAAAAAGTGCCTTGACAAATTATTTGGCAACGTAATAAGAAGAAGCAATTTGTGTTTATGTTCAAGTGTTGACAAAATACGTAGTAGTGCTAAATGGCTGAACATAGGCATATACGGCTAGCTAGGCGGAGGCCAACATTACACATACACATACTACTTTTCGTTTTGTTTGTTACTTTCGATCATTATGTTACGTTCCAAATTATTATAATTACAATAAAATCATGCACGCACTCGACGTTTTCGTTGGCACAGGGTGAACCACAGGGTTCCATATTTCCACATTTTTATTATCTCTGAAGTAAAATATTGCGTCCGCTACGAGGCCAAATCTAATGAAATTAAATCATTTGCAGAAAAACAAAGGCAAAAAATTGAATGGTAAAAAAAAATTACCTGGCGAGGATTCGAACCGCCGACCTTTTGCTTAGAAGTCAAACACAGTACCACTCAGCCAAGCTCAACGTGGTTTTGTAGAGCGCTTATAAATATGTAGATGGTATCCAGTGGCGGCTCGTGGACATTAGAACAGGTGGTGCTAATATACAGCAAACGTAAATCATGCATAATATGGGTTATGTGTGACAGGGAAGGAGGGGTGTGTGAGGTCACAATACCCACCTCCTCCACACAAATAAAAATAATTGAATAACAATTAAACTGCAATCAATTTAAATTAAACAACAATTACCTACAGCGACTGCTGTAGGGTTAAAGACTGACGACTGTCGAGTGAAGTGATTGCAAGGGTGCGAGGCTAGCGGGCGAACCTATACAGACTACAGAGCCCGAGTGCGCGAGTCCCGATAGCACCAGAAGACCGGTTTGCGTTTCGTTTTACCCGTGTTGTTCCCTGTCGTTGCGTGCTAAAAGGGCTTAAAAGTCGTTGAATTCGGTGCGGAGCACATCGCAGGTTTCTACATATGCTTCGTTCAAAACCATCACCACCATGTAATACGCGGTATGAAAAAGTTGACCATCAGCGCCATCTCTGCAGCACGGCCGCGGATACTTTTGAATACTTAATTTTACAATACAAACACATTGAACTTATCAAAAAATCAGTTTAATGGAGATGGATTATTTATGGTGGTGGTGCTACAGCACCAGCGCACAATAGCACGAGTCGCCACTGATGGTATCGCACGCCTAGGCCAAGTTGTTTGCAGAACTTGGGGCCGAATTGTTGAGAAGCATAGTTAGGCCTAGGCCCCTCTTGATCATCCTTGAGGAGCCCTAGGTCAGGTTTAGCCTAAGCCATGTTAATGTTTTTTTAAGACCTACTGTGGCTTGTGAGACATTATGCCGTAAGTCTACAGCACTATGCTGTGCTGGTTGACACCTGCAAGTTTCTAGGCTGTTACCCTAAGATTTCAATATTGGTGTAGATCTGTTAGAATTTCGGCAAATATTTAATTTAATTATTAAGTAATTTCACATTGGGTCCCCTTTGCTAATTAAAACAAAATGTAGGTAGGCCTACCCTCCTACCAACCCAATCAGACTTCTAAAATATGTCAGTTGCATTATCAAAAGCACATTGTAACTTTAAATAAAATTGAGCATGGATTATATTTTGTTATTTTTGGAGGAGGGCGGTGATAATTAATTGAACGACTTTCGTGGAGGACCATGGCCTAGCCTTAGAGTGGATGTCAAATAAATACTTTCGCTACCCTAGGCTTCTAGCCTGTCAATGAGCCGACAAAACCATGGACGTTTACGGAGGAACGCGCGCACGCACAGGTCCACCAAAAGTTGTCAAATAAAATATTTCTAGTCGTAATTAACAAAAATTAAGTTGGTAGTGCGTAGTAAGAGATTCAGAACTTTGATCACAGAGGTCGACGTAAGCTCAATTTACAAAAACAGCCGAGACACAGTTCATTATTTTAACACATGTTTCAATGCAAACTGCGGCAGCTAGCCCCATCGAAATGCAACTTTTCGCCGCTCGCCACGCCACACGGACGAACGCTCGGTGCCTATATTAGATGTTCCTTTTCTAGTTGAAACCTGAATCCTATCTCAATCCTAGCTCTTTCCTAATTACCGGTAGGCCTACAGTGGTACCTACATAACTTGTCTATTTTTATAACTTCCTTGATACTTCTTAAAGACCTCATTATTACTGAAAAGTAATAATAAGCTTGTAAGTCGGTATCACATTCAGCAGTTATTGTTAATCTAAGTTTATTGAACCCTGTCATCGTACCCTACTCATATTGCAACTGTGCGATGGAAATCTGCTAGGACTGCCCAACAATAAAAAAAAATCATATCGATATCGAAAGGGGATACGTAATACTGACGTATAACAATATTCGATTCGATATAGAACTTTTCAAGTCAAGTATCGATATCGTTTGATATTGTTTTTTTTTTTTACGTGTTACTCTATGTTCTTAATTTATGTTCTGTTGTTTTGTATGTTCTTAAGCAAGAGTCTTGCGCATAACTCACTGCCACACCAAGCATTTCTTGTAGGGGTGGGCGAACATTCGAAAACTCGAGCCCGAGCCGAGCTTTTTTTGAAGTTCGGCTCGGCTCGGGCTCGACTTTTTAGGCTTGAGTTCGGTTTTTATCAAAACTTCGAACTTTAAACGAACTTCGTCTTGAAATTACGTCAAAAACACGCCAAAAACTGATTTTATACATCGTTCGCGTAATAAAACAACAAGCAGCGATTGCCATACTGGATATTTCTAACAGCTGATTTTCCAAGTTCCAGCGCCTTGAAAAGTTCTCGTGTTGTCACGCCATGACGTCACGACGAAGCTATCTGTTAGAAGGCGGTGCGCATCTGTGATTGGCTCGATCATCACACTTCACACTCGTCGTGCAGGGTCGGCAACATAACAAACCAAACTAGAAATTTTGCTTCTTGATCTACGAAGTACCAACAATTTAAAACTTAAGGCGGGAAATTTGAAAATACGCGAAATTTGAAAAAATAGTTCGAAATAATTGAATTTTTTATGGCGAAATAGTCTTTATTTTGAGCTTTTATATTTAAATTAAAGATTTTTTATAACTATTTTTTTTGTCTATTCGTTACAGTATAATAATGGATTTAAAAAAGTTTGGTTCGAAAATTTTTGGTTCCAAAGTTCGAGTTCGGCTCGAAAGTCAAAAACCTAGGTTTGCCCACCCCTAATTTCTTGATTTAAAAAAAAAATGAAAGAAATGAAATGAAAACAATGTATGTACCGGTACATTTCTATATCGATATCGTATCGAATTATCGATATCGTTGGGCAGCCCTATAATCTGCTGTATATTGTCCACCCAGTGTAACCTATGTTTCTCTCGCACACCTCAGAACCAGACGGGCACCCTCTCGTCTTCCGAGCACATCTTCCGCCGCTACATCCAGAAGCTGAGTCAGCATGACCCAGGCTGCCCTCTGTGTCACCGACAGTTCGTAGACCAGGACGACGTCACCGTCCTGATCAACGAACTGTCGACCAAGATCAGAGAGTTCCCGGCCAAGCTCCTCAGCAGCAAGGAGGAGTTGGATCGCATGAACAAGGAGTACGACAAGCTGCAGCAACTCAAGCCCACGCACGATAAGATCTCCCAACTCAGGGACATGGACATACCCAGGCTCAGGTACGTTGCGATAACTACACAGTTATCCACCAGATAACTATTTCAAGCTTCTGATTGGTGGTTGTTGCGAGTGTCTAGAGGATGAAAAAAAACTTTCCTGAAATTGTACTGCAGCATAAGCGATTTAAAAAAAAACTGATTTGCTTTATAAATAAATAAATAAATTTTATTTAGAGTCTACCCACTCAGTTATAGAACTGATTTTCAGTGGGGGACTTTAAATCAAAGCGACCAAGCCAACCCTGCAGGCCCCGACGCAATCGACGAGCGAGCGATAACCAACCAAAGATCGATATTTTTAATATTCAATTCAATAATATTCAATAGGGATGCTCAAATATTACTTTTTTGATGTGTTTATTTTATTTATTTATTTATTTATTTATTTATTTATTTAACGTCTATCCTATTCAGTTATAAAAACTGATTTACAAAGGAGGACAACTAAATAAATCTAATTACATAGATGCAGAAACAACAATAAACTACATTTTCGTAAATATTTGAAATAGTAGCATTACAACAACAATGCATTTAAACACAACAATTTTGGTAACAAATAAAAAAAATATATTATGTGCATTTAATGAATTAATCAAATATAAAAAAGGGTGTAGAATGAAAAGAAAAGAAAAGAAAGGGGAAAAAAACAAAAGAAAAAAAGAAAGAAAAAGACAAAGAAAGAAAAAAAAGAAGAAAAAAAAAACATTAAAAAAGAAAAACGAAAAGAAAAAAACTGATTTATTAGACGATCCCACTCAAACGAATATGAGGTTTGCCAAAAATCAGGAACAGCAAATCAGGGAGTATAATCAAAAACTTTCGCGGAAGAAACCACCGAACGCAAAATCTTTATTCTTGTGATCAATCTTCATTTTTGTGTTCAAATCTTGATAACATTTTAGTCCAAAAAATCTTGACTCATATATATAATTATATCAGATATATAATTATTTAAAATTGTTCATGTCAAACTGATCACAGCAATGATACAGGACACCTAACTCAAGTTGCAAGCTCCATCAGTGGGCGGCAACCAGACAATCTAGGCAGAAAAATATAATTGAAAATACATTGTTTATATCTAGGGATGTGCGGGTAGTGGTTTTTGAACTCGGGTCGGGCTCGGGTCGGGTAATTGAAAGTACCCTCGGGCTTGGGTAATTGAAGTAGGCTCGGGTCGGGCTCGGGTAGTGAATTTTTTTTTTATTTGTGAATTCATTTTTTTTAAAAAATCCTAGAAAACAGTTTTGCATTGGTTGCAGGTAGCCACTCTGGGCTGTGTTGACACGAAGTAGGTACTTCCAAATCGGCGTCTTATGAACTTTTGCTTGAGTAGGCCTAGGCCTAGTACAGTGAAACCCCGCTATTATCGTTTTCCTGCATCAATCGTTCGTTATTCTCGGAAATAATATCGTAACGATCGTTTTCTAATATTTCCGACCCAACCCCAAGAAAAACCGATGCGATCGCGTATTTTTCTCTTCCGGCCGACGAAATCATGCGTTTGTACCAGCCATGCATCTGACGAAATCGCGCGTTTGCACCAGCCTTTCGGTCTGACTCCGCCCAACGCTCTGCTGCGCGCAACGATGCGCACTAGATCGGACTTCTAGGCCTGCCGCCTAGGCATTAGACATGTTTATTAGCGTTGTTTCTTTTTCCACCATTCGCCTACGTACGTAATATTCAACTTGCTTTATGCCGTTATTAGCGTTGAATAACCAGAAGACGAGTAATGACGGTCAGTAGGGGCCTAGGGCCTATTACTCCAGCGGGGACAGCGCCGGAAGACGGGAAGAGCCAAGGACACAGCATCATAGCATAGCCGCGCCCACGTCGTAGCGATTGGTCCGCTCCGACGTCAGCTGTTCGTTTGGCGTGTGAGCGGGAGGTTTAAAAGGAGCAGATTGGCGTGTTTCTTTATTACTTCTACCCGACCCGACTTTTTCGGGTAGGAATTGACGGCCCGACCCGAGGTCGGGTAATTTTACCTACCCGAAAATTACCCGTTTTTCGGGTACCCGCACATCCCTATTTATATCATAAATCAAAGCAATAATGAACAAACAAAGAGAAAAGCAAAATCATTAACAAGAACTTATGAAGGTTAATAATTAACATTACACAAATACACAGACAATTACCTACAAATAAATAGTACAAATCAATTCTTTGCTCTTTTATTCATTATTATTGCTTCAATTTTACTTTTTAAATGTACAATACTTAGATCAGTAAACTGGCTTCTAATATCATAAGAAATTGAATTCCAATAGGATTCGCCTCTGTACATAAATGACTTTCTAAATGCTTCAGAATTTAATCCAGGAACTTCCAATGAGTTTATTAAAGTAGATTTTCTATCACGATCAACAATTTTAAAAATATTTGGTAGAATACCTAAAAACATACCTTTCAATACTTTGTATGTATTTACCAGCACGCTATACTTCATCATCTCCTCAATCGTGAAACAATCAGACTGCAAATCTTGGCTCAAGGGAAATGAATCAAACAGATGGTCAATTCTCTTCTGGAGTACAACATACTCAGTAGAAGGTCTTACTGCCCAAACCACTAAGCAATAATCAATAACAGAGTGAATATAAGAATCTACAAGTAACCTCAACATTCTCTCAGTTACAAACCTCTTCATTCTACTTATAATTCCAATTACTGATGATACTTTATTACACACATATTCATAATGTTTCTTAAAATTTAAATTACAATCTAAGAAAACTCCAAGATACTTAAATTCATACACTCTAGATATTAATTTACCATTACAATTTAACGTAAAATGAATATCATTCATGCTTCTATCATTAGCCTTATTAAAAATCATAAAATTTGTTTTGCTATAATTAATATCAAGTTCCTGAGTTTTAAACCAATCATCCATCCTCTTTAGAACTTCTTGAAGACGTCTTGCGATCTCTTCGACATCCACACCTTCTAAATAACTTGTACTTGAGACGATTTGATATAGGCGTAGTTTAATATTATACTGAATAGATATTTGTATAGCATCTAGATGCTGCTAGTTAGACGACAAAGCTATTTTTGTTGTACATATTGATTATTTTTTTATAGGCCAAATAACATTTGTTGTAAAGATATGTGTTTGCAATTTGCATACACTAAGTACGGTACATAAATAAATATTACCTATTTTTAGTTACATTGTAACTTTGAATTAACCTCGGTCATTATCTCGCGTAAAAATGATGCTTTTCCACCATCATACAGGCTTCTGGAAGTTTAGAGTTTTTTGTTTCAAATACTAATGATAACAATCTGAATTAGTTTCCTCATCTTGTTCCTCTTGCAGGTCTGGTCTGCAGGGCAGGGTGTCCAAGCTGGCTACGTGTCGCAAGGATTTCTGAGGAGATCCAGTCAAGTCTGCTCGAGCCCCAGAGCTAGACAGGAAAGATGGCTCGGAGTTTCCTCATCTTGTTCCTCATCTTGTTCCTCTTGCAGGTCCGGTCTGCAGGGCACGGAGTCCAAGCTGGCTACGTGTCGCAAGGAGTCTGAGGAGCTCCAGTCGGGTCTTCTCGAGCCCCAGCTAGACGAGGAGATGGCTCGGAGTTTTTCCTCATCTTGTCCTCTTGCAGGTCCGGTCTGCAGGGCCGGAGTCCAAGCTGGCTACGTGTCGCAAGGAGTCTGAGGAGATCCAGTCGAGTCTGCTCGAGCCCCAGCTAGACGAGGAGATGGCTCGTGGAATCCACTCGGACATAGTTCGGCTAGACCAGCACCAGGTGGAGATGCGGAAGCTGCAGCGAGAGATCGAGCGCATCGAGGCCAAGCTGCCCGCCGAGGGTGAGTCCGTAACTTTATCATTTTTTGTAGGGCGTGGTGAAGTTAGTTAACTAGTGAATAAAGACCCGTTTGATTGAAACAGTTTTGACATTTATCGTGTGTTACGTTAAGTAAAATTATTCAATTTGTCTCTTTCTTATCTACGAGATCCCTGCAGTCACTGACCAGGTAAGCTGTTGAGTTCCTTCTCCACTCCCCCATTTTAACATCTTTTGTTTTGTAATTTAGATTGGAGAGGAGTTTACAGGTTAAGAAAGTTTTTTTTAGTAGCATTTCTTTAAGAAATAGATACATGTCTTAATTTTCTAGATTGGCTTAAGGCTAGCTATGCTATTTTGTCTATCCATCCTAGTCTTATATCAAATACAACTTTTGTCAGTTGATTCTGGTTGTAGAGAGACAGATCATGAATGGATTAGATTATTTGTAGAGTCCATCGATCATAAGTAAATCAAAGGGTCTGGAAGAAATCTACTGAATATTTGGTTTGTTCTGGCGTCGCTATATTCACTGAGCCATCACTAGCTTACATCATCTTATAGACTGTGAGGGAACATGGCGGCCCTATTTTATGTATTGTTAGGCCTATTGGGACTTTTAAACACTGGGCCCAGGGCGTAGTTAATACAGTAAGATCTCTCTTATCCGAGTTGGATGAGACCGGGGGCCCCTCGGATTTTGCGAAAAACCGGATGGCGCGGATCAATTGTTTATTTGCTCTCGTAGCATACCCCTGATGTGGTAAAATGATATATGACACATGTAATGGATAAAGGAACAAAAAATACACACGATACACTTCATACAGGGATACTAAATGATTTAATAGCTTGTAATTAAAGGGCTCACGAACACACGTACACAATTAGGCCTACATTTTCGTAATAAAAACGATGTCTAGGCCTAGGCCTGGGGCCTAGGCCTAAACTCGACGCAGTAGGCCTGGGCCCTACAATGCAAACATGGCCTAGGCCTAGGCCTAGCTCTCTTTCTCATGTGGGAAAAACTCACTACTATGCCCGCGCTGAAGCTCACGACGCAAGATAAGTCTGGAAAAGAATAAGATAAGCCCAGGAATAACAATTCAATGCGTCGTGATTACGAATTTCGTGAATGGGTTTTGAAACATGATTGCATCTAGTTAAACAACGACCATCTTTGAACAGCTGTGTGTGAGATGGGTGGATGGTATGCTCACGCGCAGGGGCGCGACGCACGCTGACCTCTATATGCTCAGTGGGTGGCACTGACGTTTCCCGGCGTTTGCGCCCGACGCACACTGACCACTGAACTCTATACGCTCAGTACACGGGATGCACACTGCTCGAAAGTCGAGATATATCGCCGATCTATCTTTTTGCACTCACTCGTAAGGCATGCCTACAAATGTATGCGAGTACATTTAAAAAAGTGCGGCGCGGCGTCTGTAATTATTTTTATGTTTTATTTACGTATTTAAAAAAAAAACTTTAAAAAACTTTTTTTTTTTTTTTTTCTTTTTTTTTGGGCGGCTCGGTTAACACGGAACATCGGATAAGAGGAGATCGGATAAGAGAGATCTTACTGTACTACCACAAGGATTGTATATATTACTGGACTCAGATTCAGATTTTTATTTACCAACTAGACAGGTACATGGCAGCCGTCCACACCTTGCCCATTTGCTGAGGCTGGCTTTGTACCGTATTTACTCGATTATAGGCCGCCCTCGAGTAATGGCCACCCCCTTATTTTGACGACTCAGATTTTAAAGAGTTGGCTATAAATACTATTGAATAATGGCTTCGCATAATGGCCGCACCCTACTTTTTGAACTTCACAATTTCAAATATGCCCGAGGCCTATACTCGCATAAATACAGTATATCATATGTATATAAACAAGTGGAGGGTGCTCCAATGGGTTCCCCGCTGTCGCCGGTGATCGCAAACTTATTCATGACAGATCTGGAAATATATTAATGAAACTTTTAGTGCAGGTGAGGTTAATAATGTAATGAAATATTTTTTTTATTATTTATTACAAGTGCAGTGTATAGTCTAAATATTTCATTACATTATTATAGATCTGGAAATTCGTGCCCTAGACACAGCACCTTTAGGCCGTATACCTTTGTTGTGGTTGAGGTACGTTGATGACATTTTCAGTATTTGGCCATATTCAAGAGAACTTCTAGATATATTCCTTGACCATCTGAATAGTATCCACATCAACATTAAGTTTACTATGGAGATTGAAGAGAACAACAGTCTTGCATTTTTCTTCTTCTTCTTCTTCTTATGCCAGCAATTGACCTATTTGGCCATCGTGCGTTTCCGTGTTTCCCAGTAGAGATAGGATTCTCTTTCTGCCTCCTCCATATCTTTTGGCATTGCGTCTCTTATTTCTTGAAGTACCGGGCATCTACGTAGGTGCTCCCTGGTATGCTGTTCTGTAGCACAAAGTGTACATGTGCTTGAGTCAGTTATCCCCAGTTTATGAAGGTGTGTAGCTAGCAGGTCATGACCGGTTTCCAATCTGAATTGTGCCGTCTCAGTCTGCCGATTTCTCCACTTTGTTTTTTTTGTGGCTGCTCCTTGCCACTGTTTGCCTTTACTTGCCTTCTCCATACCTTTTTGATGTTGTTTTTCGCTGCCGTGTTCACATGAGATTTAACGGCATTGTAGGATAGGGGCTTCTTGTTCTGCTTCATCCTGCTCCCCTCTTTCGCGAGTCTGTCTGGTTCTTCGTTTTCCTTGTATGTTACAGTGTGGCTGGCACCCCACTGTAAGGTAACCTGTTTTTTCCTGTTTACCAGCCAGACCAGTAGTCTTTTACACTCCAATGTCTCACTGTCTCTCATGTCCTTACTCACAATGGCCTGTATGGCTGCTATGGAGTCTGTGAGAATGACTGCTTTTGGTATTTGCTGTTCCTTTATTTTAGTAAGTTGCTACTTTGATTGCCTTGATTTTCTCCGTCATAACTGCTTCCATTACGTCCTGCTGGCAATGCTTGCTGGAATGCATTGCAGTATACCCCAGCCCCTGCTTTTCCCTCCCCTGGGGTAAGCAGACCCGTCTGTATATACAAGTACCCATTCTGGGGTGGGGTAGTGCTTCGCTATATGAGAAACTGTCAGACATTGAAGTTCATCCTCAGTATAATCCGCCTTTTTCCTTCTCAATTCCTTCCCACCGTTAGCTCATGTTGGACTTCCAGTACAGCGACCCTCATATCAGGTGTAGGAAGCTCCATTCGATCTCGTAAATCCACCTTACCCAAAATTTGCTTCTTTAGTTGCTTCGCTGCTGTGATAAATGTAGTTTGTGTCTTCAGCCTCTCTACGGGCTCTCTGTCCCATTCCTCTTCGTCAAGTCTCAGAAGTTTCTCATGTAGGCATATCGCTGCTTTGCTTCTCCTAGCACTTAATGGTGGGACAGTCACCAGCATTTCCATTGCAACAACAGGGGTAGACTTTGTGGCACCTGTAGCTATGCGTAGGGCCTGGTTTTGTACCCTATCTAACTTGACGACGTGACTGTTAGGTGCTGTGATGAGAACTGCATTACCATATTCGAGCACTGGCCGTACATATGTCTTGTACGTTGTTGCTAGTACATCGGTCGATGCTCCCCAATCCACTCCTGCCACTCGTTTCATGAAGGTTAGTCTTTTCTTCCCTGCTTTACTCATTTTTTTCAATTTGTGAACTTCCTGTCATTTTTGAGTCCAGTGTCATGCCCAAATAGACTGCGTTCTCTTCCCGACGTATGGTCTTAGTGCCGTACTCCAGTTTGAATTCCGGCGTCGTGTGTGCCATAGTGTAAAAGTCATAGACTGTCTTGATTTCGTTCACCGTCATTCCGTCTCTCTCCGTCCATTCCTGCAGTGCTTTTAATGCCTTATTCATCTCTCTCTCCATGTACTTTGCATCTCCGCTTGAGACCCACAGCACCACGTCATCCGCATACAGTTTAACTTGTACATCGCTTCTTTCCTGGATATACATCGCAAGGTCATTTATGTATATTAAAAATAGCGTAGGGCTCAGCACAGCTCCTTGCGGTACCCCGCTCCTTGTTTGCCTGTATCGTGATACCTTGTCATTATATTTTACTCTTATAAAACGTTGGCTCAGGAAGATCTTCACCCATCTATACAGATTCTTTGGGACTTCCATAGCTTCCATTTTCTGTAATAGACGCTTCCTGTCCACTACGTCAAAGGCTGTTTTAAAATCTACATACACTGCCAGTGTAGAGTGTTTTTTGTTAAAACCTTCTTTCACTTCTTGCATGATGTACGCAATTTGGTCCACGGTGCCACGATGAGATCTAAATCCAGCTTGATGTGGTGTGAGGCGACTTTCTGCCTCCAGGTAACTTCTCAGTCGTAGATTTACCATGTGCTCCATCACCTTGGCTATCATACTGGTTAGGGAGATTGGTCTATAGCTATCTATCTTGCTGGCATCCTTACCTTTCTTTAAAATAGGGATTACATCAGCCTTTCTCCATCCATCTGGGATGTCGCCTTCCCATGTGCAATTGCATAAGTTCTGTAGATGTTCTCTGCCACTCTTCCCCAGCTGTTTTATAAATTCTGGGTGAATCCCATCCGGACCTGGTGCTTTTTTATTTTTTAGTTTCTTGATGGCCTCATTCAATTCAGCCACAACAAATAGGCCGTTATATGGGTCTAGTTCATCACTCACATATTTGCTGTTGTCGATTTTGATATGTCCTAATTTCTGGTTGTTGCTTTGCTGTGGCTTCCGCTTTTGCTCTGCCTCCAATTAAATTCTTATTCCCCTGAATAAGTGGTTTATTTTCCACTTGCTTCTTATCCTTGTTGCACAGCTTAGAGAAGAATGTGTGAGCTTTCGCTCCATCTTTCCTGTAGTCGATGTTGCTGACGTACTGATGTAGGACTTCTCTCTTGCTCTCTCTCAGCTTTTCCTTAAAAACCTGCATTGCTTTCTTGAGCACTTCCATCGCATCTGGGGTTTGTAGCATCTCTGCATCCCTTCGTGCCTCATTTCTCTCCTCCATAAGTGCTTGTAAGTCGCTATTCCAAAATGGCTTGTATTTCTTGACTCGCCCCCGGGGTACATGCTTCGTTGCAGCCTCTAGCACTGTTTCACAGAACTCTTTATATTCTTTGCTTACATCTTCTGTTTTCTCCCTGCCCATAAAATGCATCTCTGTCTCTCTTCGGTACTCCTTCCAGTTTGCCTTCTTAAAGTTCCAGCTAACCTTTTCTTCTTTTCTCTCCCTTACATTTCATCCTTGTTAGTAGTAGCATTTTGTGGTCCACGCCAGACGGGCTCTCCAAGTTTTCTTGTTTCATAACACCATATAGGTTCGCGTGGCAAAATGCTAGGTCCGGTCTAGTGAGACTACCTGTATTTGATATGAACGTGTTTTGGTTGGGTGTTCCTTCCAATAGGATTAAGGGTTTGCTGTCTATGTAGTCTTCCAGAATCTCTCCAAATCTGCTCGTATCTCTGTATCCCCAGCTGATGTTGTGTGCATTGAAGTCTCCTACAAGTACGGTGCTCTTGTCTATAACCAACGTGTCTAATTTGTTAGTGACATTGTTTGGTGGGTTGTAGGCTATGGTATATTTTGATTTGGTGTGGCCTTTCCATATCTCTAACTGCACTAACTCCACTTTATCATCTTCTTCCATTGTGTGCAGAACTTCATACTGTGCAGTGAGTCCCACCTTCACACCAATTATCATGCCTGCGGCAACTCGTCTTCCTCTTGGGAGGTTATATATAACATATCCTTGTACAACAAGGTCTCCAAGTTTGTCATTATCGGAAATAGAACCTGCTTCGCAGATAGCGAATGCGTCAAAATCTCTCTTGTTTAAGAGGCGATCAAATTCAGTTTGCTTTTCTTGGGTGAATCCACCTGCGTTCCAAAATATAAATGTGCAATTGCCCTTATAAGGGCAGGTTCTATTCCTATCTCTCCCAAGCACGGTATTGGGCGGCATGTCAGTACCGGTGTTGTGGTACTGTCCGATCATTTAGCGTTAACCAGGGGGCACGTGATGGCTTCAAAGATACACAGTTCTTGCAGATCTTGTTAGCTCATCGGACGCGATCGGAGTTAGATGTACTAGTTAGTAAACGATCAGATGGATCGTTGGGACACACTGTCTATCGGAAGCCCACACATACTAACCGCTACCTAAACGCACAATCACATCACTCGCAAGCCCAAATTAGATCTGTGGCAAACACCCTGGCGTTTCGATCAAAATCAATTGCTGACAAGGATAGTATAAATGTTGAGATGCATAACCTTAAGAATGCTCTTCTCCGGAATGGATTTTCTACTGTAAGCATATATAATGCATTTAATCGTGTACCCAATAAAACGCAAGTGAATGTAGATGATGAAACTGTGAAGCCACGAAAAGTAGCATTTTTGCCCTACATGAGAGGCACTACTGATCGAGTTAGCAAGATCTTGTCTGGGCATGAGGTGAAAAATGTATTCCTACCACACGGGAAGGTTAGTTCATTTTTAAGATCACCAAAGGATGCCATACCATTGGAAAGCCATGGCGTGTACGAAATTCCATGCGGATCATGTGGAAAAACGTATGTGGGGCAGACTAGAAGAAAAATCTCTCAACGTCAACAGGAACACTTACTCTCAGTAGAAAAGAATGAACCAAGATCAGCTCTTGCACAACACGTGGCAGATCAGGAACATGCTATTAATTTTGAGGGTACAAGAGTAATTGCTTCTACGGACGGTATTCATTCCAGGATTATAAGGGAAGCAATAGAAATTGAGAAGAGGCCTCATAGTTTAAACAAAAGGGATGATGGAAAACGCCTACCTCAGACATGGAAGTCCATCATAAACTTTTGCCATAAACCAAGAACATTAACGCATACTCCTCAAACTTTGCTAAATGCTCCCGAAACTATGATACCTGCTGTAAGTCTACGACCCGTAACAAGAAGTCAGACTAACCCTACTGGTCAAAATATTCACAAAACCGTGTTACCTTCCGCAAAACAAGGCCCAAGGACAAGAAGTCAAGCAAGAAATCATCCCACAAGTTCTGGTCAAGCAGACTACTTTATCTAATCAATAACATGACATGTTTTTCTAAACTCTTTCCACATGTTATAATATTCCTGTTAGTTAGCTTCTTTGCATTGCCTTGTTTATTATGTTTGTTTTATGTTATTATTGTGTTTTTTTTCGTTCCCTCTTGAAGTGTTTTTGTATTTTGGTTTTTACTTGAGTGGCTTTACTGTCTTTGACAAAGATTGGTGAAATCCAATCGAAACGTCAGATTAAATAAACAATATACGTGGTAAACCGAAAGAAGTTAATTTAATTATTTAAAGATGGTAACACATACAAATAACCACGAAAACCTCAGAAATTATATATATATATATATATATATATGAGTTTTTAGACTTTCGTGGTTGGGATATGATGTCATTTTAAAATGTTTTACGGTAAAACATTTTAAAATGACATATATATATATATTTATTGTGTAATAACACATCATTATTATTGCACATAATTATATTCTATTCTACTGATTGTTACAGGTTCAAATTGAGTCTAATTAAATATATGCATTATGTATTTATCCATGGCAACATCAATAAATCTATCTATGTAGTGCTAGCTTAGTGTGACTTTTAAAGGTGCTAATCCGAGATTTGCCGAGTGAGTGTTGGTGGTGTCGGTAAAAGAATACCCTTGATTTACTTACCTACTTACTTACCTACTTTTCTTATTAACACAAGTCCAGGATATCAGACAAATTTACGCTAACTGCATCCTCAATCACACATTTAAAAATTTCAACAAGCTCAAAAAACAAAGGATTATTGAAGGGCATGACCATAACACGCAAATGATTCTTGCTGAATCACTATTTATACCACACAAAAATTCTGCTCGAGGACAAATGCACACTGATTTCCTTGGCCCTCGTCTATTCAACCAATTGGCAATTACCAATCTCAATAAGAACCCTAACCTCCCCATTTATATTTAAAACTAAAATAAAAAAATGGATCATGGAAAAGGGTCGGCAATATTTTGCCGACCAAATTTCTATGTGTAACATTCATATTCGAGTCTCAAATGACACGACTCAAATGGTAGTTGCTTAAATTCACTAAATTGGATCTCTTTATATTCCTTTATTCTTTATTCTTTTATTCTTAGTTTAGTATTTAATATCTATTAATGTAACATGTTTGTTATAACATTCAGATATAGGCTTTTGGCCATATCTTTTATTTTTACGCTCTACAATACGTCTTTATAAAATGTGACCTGCAAACGGAAGTCATTAAATATTATAATAGATTATTGTATTAAAGGCCTAGCCTTTACCTTTAGTTAACATTTACTATTGTAACATGTTTATTATATTATTTTGGACATAGGTTTTGGCCCTCAGCCTGAAATGTTAGCATATATCATAGAGATACCATTAGTACCAACATGTTCAGGATTCAAGGCAATTTGAACGTGCCAAGATGTCTTCTGAGTGTGGCACCAAGCAGCGCGGAATTCAAACTGTTGTAGTTTTTACGTACTGAACAGTATATTTATCGGCTTGGATACTGATCTTTTTAATGTTGAATCATATAATTTATGAAAGAATGAAACATTGTAATGGGTTGTTTATAGTCATTACTCATGATAGGCACTGTAGCAAAGATCACACTATGCAACAATAACTCTCCCCCCCCCCCCCACCTCCAGGGCTAGGCCTGTCTGTAATTTTTACGCGATAAATGTATGGACAGTGCGAGCACCCGCGGATCAACGCCAGAATCAACAAGGCCGATTCAGAACAACTTTGAATTTACTATGTGCCTCGTTACTAGGACGGCTCCAAAATCACCGTTCACAAATTTGGAAGCCAAGAACTGATGGACTTAAGTCCTAATCAGAAGTTTAAAAACTTCTGTCTATAACGAGAATCGAACCCTGGACCGCCTGCATTTGAAGTAGAGACGCTAACCACACGACCAACACGAGCCACACTATACCATTGTGGAGATTTGTATTATGTTCATATATCTCGAAAATCATTTGCAAAATTAATTTGGTTTTACTTTTTTATTTCTCAATTTCATTAATTGGGAAATTCTCCCGTAGGTGTAATAGATTTTAATATGTAAATCAACTACAATGCACCAACAATCCAGATGTTAAGAAGTTAACCGTCCCGGTAGCTTAGGGGTAAAGCACTCGACCGGCAATCGGGAGACCGGGGTTCGATACCTCGCTATGATGGATTTTGTAATTTCTAGATTGATCTACATAAAATGTTTTTTTAATTATTTATATCTGACATAGTTATTAATATGTAAAGTTATTATTTAAATTTCTTCAGCGATTTTTTTTATTCTTATAGTATTTCGAATTAACTATTTTTATGATCTTGGGGGGAGGGAAGTTATTGTCACATATAGTGTAATCTTGGCTACAGTGCCCGTAATGACAATAAAAAACACCTTACAATCTTTTATTAAAAAATTATATGATTCGACATTAAAAAGATCAGTATCCAAGCAAAAAAATATACTGTTCAGTACGTAAAAACTACAACCGCCAGTTTGAATTCCGCGCTGCCATGCCACACTCAGAAGACATCTTTGCTCGTTCAAATTGCCGATGGCGGCCCATGCTCGGCGGATGGGAGTAGGGACTCTAGGTACTAACAGTATGGTATCTCTATGGCATATATAACTAGCTAGCCATCTTTTCTCAGTTATTTACCAATTTAGAAAAATGTCAGCCCGCGCACAAGAATTCATTCTTAAGCGGGTTTTCTCACACTAACTAAGTAGGTATATTTTTAATGTAATCCAAAACACCAGTATTTTATTCAATGTTCTGTAATATTGTGTAACTGTAACAACTGAGAATAAAATGGATTTAAAATTGAATTGAATTGAATTGATTTGAAATTGACGCCGATCGTACAATATATAGAAACAGTAAAATGTGTATGTTGTCTTGCAGCGAGCAGCCGCAGCATGCAGCAGGCGCTGAGTGAACAGTGTATGTTGTCTTGCAGCGAGCAGCCGCAGCATGCAGCAGGCGCTGAGTGAACAGTGTATGTTGTCTTGCAGCGAGCAGCCGCAGCATGCGCTGAGTGAACAGTGTATGTTGTCTTGCAGCGAGCAGAGCCGCAGCATGCAGCAGGCGCTGAGTGAACCAGTGTATGTTGTCTTGAAATCGAGCAGCCGCAGCATGCAGCAGTCGCTGAGTGAACAGTGTAACAGTGTATGTTGTCTTGCAGCGACCCAGCCGCAGCATGCAGCAGGCGCTGAGTGAACAGTGTATGTTGTCTTTCAGCGAGCAGCCGCAGCATGCAGCAGGCGCTGAGTGAACAGGAGCAGCTTCGCACCGACCTCTCTACCGCGCGACGTCTGGCGGAGTCGACGCAGACCAAGCTGACGGCGCACACAGAACACCTGCAGCAGCTGAGAGAGCAGAAGAACGCTCTTGTGGAGGAACAACTCAGGATAAGTCAGTCAGTCAGTTAGACTATCGTTTAGTGAGTTAGGCTGTCGGACTATTGGTCAGTCAGTCAGGTAGTTTGACTTTCAGTCATTCAGTCAGGTAGTTAGACTATCGAAAAGTCAAGCAGGCAGGCTGACTACTTGAGTGTTTCTTACTTAAATACCGAATTTACTCGATTGTAGGTCGCACAGAGAATTGAAAATTGAATGGTATAAAAGTGGGGTGCGACCTACAATCGCCTGCAAACTTTTTGAAAAAAAATCAACGGTTTTCAATAGATAATGATATTCCCAAACGAAAACTTCATGTACACCAAGACGATTTTTTGAACCCTGACCGGGTTAAATAATAAAAACTGTGATTTACAGCAGGGGATTGAACAGAAATAATTTTTATTTTTGTTCAGTTTTTGGTTCAACGTTATTTTTTCGGTTCGGTTCGACCTTTCTAAAAATAACGGTTCGGTTCAAACCGGTCCGAACCCAGCTAATTTTATTTTACATTTTATAAGGCAAAATATCAATAAAAGTATCTTTTTTTTAAAGTTGAAAACGTTTGTAGCGATATTTACTAACATTAATTACCGATACATGCCCACTTCTATCAATTCCCAACATATATATGCCCAAAGCCCAAAACCTGACTCAAAGTCCACATTCCCCAATGTTCCTCAGTCCTCAGTCACTCCTCAGTCCAAATCAGGTCTGTGTCTGTAGAGGCCGATATGAGAGACTGGGATAATGAACGTTACGGGACAAAGGCAATCAATGGGTGCGGTGTCTATTTACATTTAGCCTTACTACACTAAATTAAAGTGACCTTAATTTGATTTCCATGGTTAACAACAACATTCTGAAGTCGGCGTTTAAAGGTGTGGTAGGCAGGTGTCTTCAAGGACTTATGAAAAGAAGGTATGAGCCGGACTTGTGAAAGGGAAAATCGAACTTTTTTTTTGCTTTTTCCCAATTTTTGCGATTTGGCTATTTTTAGACTTTGTGACCGAAACTGCCCCCCGAACCAAAATTAACCGAAAAACCCCTAAATAAACCGAATTAAGAAATTCGATTACTTTTGTGTTCAGGCACTTTCAAATAACGGTTTTCGGTTCAGGAAAAATATTGTTTTTTCCGTTTTCGGTTCGTACCGGTTCGATGCCCTGATTTACAGTACGCGATCTATTTTATTGATGTAGCGCCTATTCACGCGTCAGCTGGTAGCGATCGAGGGGCGCAGTGCGCAGGTCCCGAGTTCTGTGTGATACAAGATGCGACGCGTCTGTCCGACCTACACGGAGAGCTGTAGAGATAGCACTTTCCCGCTCCACTGTCTCACTATCCGCCTACTGCGCAGAGCGCCTGCGCCTTGGACTAGCAAGCCAGCCAGCTGGCTCGTGAGTCAATATTTTACGTAAATGTTCTGTTTTTCGACGAGATTTTGCCCGGCGGACACACACACGTTTGTTATTTTCGTAGAAACAGTAAACGTGTAAACGCATTAAAACGTTTACACTATCCCATCCCTAGAGATAAGATAACAGACCACATGTGAGCAAAGCAGTTGTTGGCTCGAGTTAGTGTCGAACCTAAGGTCGAGTACCCAATGTCAACAGCAGTCAAGGTCAAAGGAGGCGCATGAGGCCCGCTGCCCGCACGATCGTATTAAATGGTGTTGAGTCATTGTCTGTCATGTTGCATAGTTAGTGCCACATAAAAAGGATTACGCGGCGCACTACACAATAGTGACCCAATAATTACGTACCAATTACATACCATTGAACAAGACTTACCAACTGCATAATATTTTGGCAGCATCATAGGACTTCTTTGGACCCAAGGCTGATGTGATGTTGATGTTGAGGGGTTACTTACCTTATTACTTTTTTTTATTTTACATGTAATTAAGAATTTCAGGGCATGTCTACCTGCATATTATAATAGTGCGACCTACATTTGCATGCAAACCAGCTTTTCGATTTTAGACATCTTAAAACTGGGGTGCGACCTACATTCGAGTAAATACGGTATTAATATTGTGATTTGTGAAATAGTATTAGGCTATCTTAAGCTGTTAACACTTCAATGTTAGTTATCAATGATCAAGATGAGTGAAAATGTTAACCCAGCTCTGCTCTAGGGAAATGGTTTCTTTGCTGAATTAGATGTATATTGCGACCGCCCTACTACATTAAACTTACTACCTTAAGTAAGTCCACACCAACAATACCAAATCAAAACATAAAAACCATAATGTGACCAGAAATACTAAAATTCAATGTACCTGGTACCGTACATTGTGAATAGAATTAAATAAAAACTTTTATGTTCCCGCAAGTGTTGCATGCTTGGTGAAACCGTACCAACCCTGTTTAGCCTTATAATAGCTTTGTTTGTTTGTCCTGTACCAGGTTCACATATTTACTCCTGGAATCGTCCGGATGTACGTCATAAAACAGGAAATAGGAGTAATAAGTACACGTTACGCCCAGTTGGACAAACAAACATACTTGCACCCAGTTTTGACATTTGACGAGGCAACGAAGGCCTAGAGCCTATATACCACACGATGATAGGCTAATAGGCTTTGGGCCTAACTATATTTTTTAATATTTTGGCCTAGATAATAGGTTTCTAGTACATTGTTGTGCATAACATTGCTAAACGTCTTTCAAGCAGACCTATCCTAGTTTTAGGTTATGTCGGCCCTGGGCTAAGGTTTTTGCTTAACGGTTGATTAATTGGCATTGTCCCTTTTAAGAAAGGCCGTGAAGATTCATATAATCATTGGGAAATATATTGCTCGGCACGGGTTTTTCCATTTTAGCTTCTAGCTTCTTTCTTAGCTTCTCACTACACCAACCAAGCCACTACAAACTTTAAAAATGGCGCAATATTTTGTCGTTTTACACCCACTCCTGCTAAAAAAACAGGTGTAAAATTCTTACTCCAGTTGCAGTTGTGGTAACTTACAACAGGACAAAAAAACGTTTCTGGGTTGTGACAGGTACATTTACACCAGGACAGAAAAACGGGTTTTCGTGAAAAACTTGTACCTGGTGTAATTGAAACAGGACAAACAAACGAAGCTAGTGTGTCACTACACTTACATACTAGAGTTAGGCCTTCTGATTGGCCATTTCTTCTTTCTCAGAATATTTAGTGATGATGTTCAAAATTTCCATATAGTAGGGCAGTCAATTATACATAATACATAGAGAAAGTAATATTTTTTTAAGTTTTGGGTTTTTGATGTTACGTCGGTGACTATATAAACATAAAACATATTATAATATTTGAAAAAAAGCTACATGTTATGCTAATTTTACTTTAAAAAATGTTAATACATAGGCCTATCTAGTGTATTCTATTGTTTTATGCGAAGATTTTGTATTGAAATGTTCCTATAATTCATCAATCATCGTGTACCAGTACTAGAAATATCCCTCATTTGGGGTTTTGGTGGTATGAGGAAAATAGAAGCTACAAAATACTAATTTTGAAAAAAGTTATGCAGAATATTCTTAATTTGAATGCATGAAACTAATCTATACACTTAAGGCTGTAAAAAGTAATACCAGGACTGTAATTTCCTGTGTTTACCTTCATCTGGCATTGCACAATATGTTGTGGAAATTCTCCCAGATATGATTAATCTTATAATGTGTATGGAAGGTCTTACTTCTTTCACAAGGTTCGACTAACACGAGCCCAATGAGTGACGTGCAAAGGAATTCTACAAAAGGAGTTGCATCTTACTGTACCAATTTTATTGTTTTAGTTGCTAATGTTTAAACTAGGGATGTCAAACGATTAAATTATTATAATCGATAATCAAATTCACTTTCGCCTCCATAATCGATTTTAATCGTTTTGTAAATGTCGGTATAGTAGCAAGTTTCTTTCAAACTTCGGTCTGGTTTCGGTTAGTTTGAATCGCCCGCGCAAGGCACGAGTTCGCATCGGCGCCGTGGCGGGGACTTGAGCATGCACAACAATCTCGAAGAAGACAGTCGGGACTCGGGAGCATAATCAAGAGGAAGTGGAGGGGTAGATAAAGCATACGAGATGAAATTGTCATCAATGCGGTGATCAAATTCAATTGTTTGATGCCATGTTGTCGAAAACTCTTGGCCTAGGCCGAAACACAACACCAGAGCAATCACTTTTGTCACACTCAATACGCCATGTTACGTAAAGGTGCAACTACTGCTCGGCGTTTCAGGCGCGTTGAGTGCGTTTACTGTGTTTATTGACTGCCGCGCCAACTACGCCGCGTGGAACGCTTGAATAGAATGCAGCTCTAACTCCGCCCACTCCTTCCGACCTTGCACGGCCAGCGCATGCGCACATGATGGCAAGGCTGGTACGAACGATGTATTTTGCGACGTCGCTTCAATCAAATGTGGATCGGGAACAATCTCGCGTGCTAGAAAGTGATGGAAACGTATCTCACGGGCGAGCAAGACATTAAACCCCGGTTATCACGGCGTATTTGGCGGGAAAACGTAACGTACGGGAACGTTTCTCACGGGTAATAGGCGGCGGATCTTGAAAACTTCATTTAAAAAAGCGCAAAAATTTCAAATCTATTTTTTTGTAAAAAATCAATTAATCGTTTTCGATTAATCGAATCGATTTTATCGTAATGGTTGACACCGCTAGTTTAAAAATATATTAGTACTTATTATTTTTGTAGATTGTATGTATTTATGCTCCTATCTTACTGCTCTTTTGAAGGTGAACCCAATATGTTAGTATATTATATAAAAACCATTTGTGGATTTGAAAAAAAAAAAAAAATTCAATTTCCTCAATGTAGTAGTTCTACAAATTGTAAAGAAAGTTTGAACTGCAAAATTAAATGTGTTTTAACGACTTGGCATTCTGTGAAGGGTATTTGTATAATACATACCATAGCAGTCCTACTTAATCTTTAACTCTGAACACATGTACGTAGAAATGCACTTTGGACATAATATGTCCATATTATGGTATACATTCTTTGTGTTTATGTAACAAAAGATGATAATATGTATTGCCTAGTAATAATAATTTTTTTAAATTTCATATAGGTGTATATGTCGTTTATTTCTTGTATTATATCCTATTCTATTTCATAAAAAGTTAACCAGCCATAGGTGTTATATTGCGTACTTATCCCAACCCCTCTAACCTTATCTACAGGGTGGGAATTGACGGGAGGGATAGGGGGATTTCCCCCTCTGGTAATTTCATCCCTGGCCATGGTTGGGTTACGACGCGTCGCAAATAATATTCGACACGTCGTATCAAAAATATGTGTAGAATATGTAGAAAATTTGCTTCGATAATTAAATAAGGAATATCATTGTATATATTATATATATTTCAAATTCCAGCCTTATTTTCATCAACCCTAAAAACAAATGAGCTCAACATTATATTTTGAACTTTTAAGCAAGTATTTGTACTTATTATTAGTACATAGGGTGACAATATTTCAAAAACGCAAAACCGGGACACCTCGACATAAAATCGAGTTAGATATATATATATATATATATATATATATATAGTTTAGATTGGAGAAGGGTTGACAGGTTGGGAAAGCATAGAGAACAAAACATAAAGCCCAGCGTGAAGGGCTGGGGGCGACAAAACTAAACTATATATATATATATATATATATATATCACATTAGGCCAACGTTTCGATGAAATTTCACTCATCTTCTTCAGGGCCAATACAAATTAATATATAAAAAACGAAAACTTCATTACATTGATAAATTCAGAACAAAACTGGGAAAACAAAATACAACAAAATATAAACAATAGAAATCACTGCACATATGGCAAATTAAAACAACTCAAAGAATCACTGCAAAGCTTGACGTTGCAAAGAAAGAAGAAAGTCACTACATGTCCTTCATATTGCTTTTCGTCATGGATCTTGTCACTCTGACTGTCGATGTATTTACTTGCAACAGATCATCTGCAGGATGATTGATTTGATGATTGATGATGATGATGTTGGTCCATTGGTTTCACAGCCAGCCTATGTGGCTGTACATGTATCCCTGAAATTGCAGGTTTCCACGTTACAGATAAACGTTGGCTATCTTGCTGTTTATTTAGACTTTGAGATCGTTTATTAATCTCAATGGCTTCCCGTAACATTCTAGGAAGAAACTCCTCAACGGTGGCAATGGGTTTCATGCCAGCAAAGTCGATAACATGACCACTTTCTTTAGAATGTTGAGCAAGGACTGATGTTTTATCCATGTGCTCAACAGCTAGCCTGTGTTCCTGTTTTCGTTGAAACATGTTTCTTCCTGTTTGACCCACATAGCATTTGTCACAATTCCCACACGGAATTTCATACACGCCACTACCTTCTAGGTGAATTTATTAGTATATTAGTGAATAATTCTAGGTGAAGGACATGTAGTGACTTTCTTCTTTCTTTGCAACGTCAAGCTTTGCAGTGATTCTTTGAGTTGTTTTAATTTGCCATATGTGCAGTGATTTCTATTGTTTATATTTTGTTGTATTTTGTTTTCCCAGTTTTGTTCTGAATTTATCAATGTAATGTAGTTTTTGTTTTTTATATATTAATTTGTATTGGCCCTGAAGAAGATGAGTGAAATTTCATCGAAACGTTGGCCTAATGTGAATAAACGTGGCATTATAACCGAAAAACCTAGTTCATTAATTCATATCGGCCACGAAAATATCCAAAAACATATATATATATATATATATATATATATATATGATGTTTAAACTTGGCTTTATAGTAGGCGACTATGACGCTGTTATGTGTGGGTTCAAACCCCGGTGTAGTCACTTTTTTAATTTCTGTCTAAAGTACTCACATATATATATATATATATATATATATATATATATATATATATATATTTTATTAAATTTTGGACTTTTTATCTACAATATGTAATAATTTTGTAATCTTAGGAACAAATTTAGTTTGTTTTTTGAATTTTTGAATATTTGATAAATGCCATTTTTTCACCCCTTGAACCAGATGGATTTTTTCATGGCACCTCAAGGCAATTTTCTTATAATATTGTTCTCAGTATCCAATCCAAAATTCACGGCTCTACCACAAAACCCCTTATTGTTAGGCTAATCCGCCTAGCTATATAATGTTAATTTTTTTATAGATTAAGAAATATCTTTGAACTTAAGGTCCTTAGAACTATATATTTTGCTTTACTTTAGTCAAGCTTTGAATATGGCATTATTGGATGGGGGGGTGTACAAAATGTACATCTTAATTCTATGAATTATTAGAAAATTAGCCCTAATACAATGATGAAAAAACAAAGGATTTCTCTTCCATTATAACCTTTGATCAAGCAAAGGTTCTTGACATTAGACAATATTTAAAATAAAATCTTCTATTTATTCATAACTAGGAAACGCTCAGTTGGACGCGTTGATAAGGGAGCACTTGCTATAGCTAGTCCCACATTGCACATTTCTTTAAATTTTAAAATTTGCGACGTTCGCTGTCCACGGGGCCTTGTTTCCAATATTATTTATTATTGACGAGGTATTTGGGTAAACCTTTACTTTGTGGATAAAATCCACCACCATCTAGAGGACCTTGACATCATTTCCTTGGGAAAACTATTTTAAATCTTTGGTAACAAATAATACACTGCTTCCTCGATAGTATTTTGATTACTTCTAGGTGGCAGTGCATAGTGGCCAGAAACCTCGTGGACTTTTCGTTGCCATGGTAACGTTACTTTTGTTAAAATGTAATTTCCATCTACACTACTTATCGGATCAAAATAAAATTAACATATTCGTGACCGGACGGACATTCTAAATGATTTGGCCACCTCAGATTTTGTCGCCGTTTAGTTTGAAAAAAAAACTTTCGGATCACTTCAATGTAACTTTCTAACTTTTTTATTGATTTTGCCACAAAACTAATGGCATTTGTTGGAATGAGCAATTTCTCATTACAGTGTAGAGCGGGTAAATTCAAACCCCACCGCCTTGCTATTGCTAGACAGCAAGGCGGTCACTGTGCTTTCTGACTTTGAGGGGGCATTCCGAAATTCGATACAGTCGCCACAGCTGTGGCGACAATATGGCAGCTGTAGCGCTCGTACTTTCGGAATGGGCGCGGCGATTTTAGGCTGTGTTTACAAATGGCCGACGGTGAATGTGTCAACTAGCTATCATGTAGCTATTCATGAAATTATAGACTATTCTAGTTCCGACGACGAGGAAACACTGGTTTTAATATTTAATATCGAGCTGACAATTAGTACAATAAAGGTTTTGTTGAGAATGTGGTACCATTGTACTCTTTGAGCACTTTCAAACAAAATTTCAAGCATTCCGTAACTCGCTACATGGCGATTTGTAGCGCCTTTGACCACCAATCACGTTCATCCATATGTAGATTACCCATAATGCCCCAAATCGCTACAAGGTGCTGGACGAAAAACCTCCAGCGAGTGTAGCGATCTGTGGCTGTGTGTTGAACTGCGTGGCATGGCGCTCCAAGCTCATTTTGGACTAGGCTAAGCGCTACAAAGCGCCACGTAGCGAGTTACGGAATGCGCCCTGAGTGTGAAGATGTAAAGTGGCCATACAATAAATATCTGAATACATACTGCCGAGGTAATTTATTGTAACTAGAGAACATTGAAAGAACCCAATTCCAACAGGTTATTGGCCCAGTGTGCATAAGTGTGGTTACAAAAATAAATGTGTGAAGCCTTTGATCGCGCCCTAGGCTAGGCTCAAGATCAGTAAAATATATTAGCTGCTAGGGTCTAGGCCTAGCTAGCTACTTCTAGCTAATCAACCTACAAGAGTGACAAAAGCAAGTAAGACATGGTAATAGACTTTATTATAACTCAGGATGAAATCAATGTAAATTACACTAATTTTTGTGGTATGCCTAGAATTGGAGATCATGAATTGTTGATGGTAAAGATTGGAGATAAGGAGAAGCTTTAAAAAGCTGAAACAGGAAGGCAATTCTGGATTTATCATTGGAAGAAACTTGATATTGAATCATTGAAATTTGAGTTAACATGTATGAACTATGGGGTTGAGTCAACCAATATCAACTGTCTCGTAGACAAACTAATAGGCAATATTAAAAGTGCTATTGAAAATAATGTACCAAAGAAAAAAAAGTTGTGATAAAGGGTAATAAGGGTAATGGTTTAATGAAGAAAAGGGCCAGTATGAAAGAGAGAGACAACCTGTATGAAGCAGCAAAGATAGGTGTTGATTGTTGGGAGGAATTTAAAATAAAGAGGAATGAAGTAGTGAATATGATGCGAAAGGGAAAATACGATTACTACCATAGGAAAATTGATGATTGTAAAAATAACAGTGTTGAGTTATGGAAAACGTTGAAGAGTTTGGCTAGTACAAAATGTAACATAAATGAAACATCAAAGGAGATTATATTTGAGGATGGACACACTGTAAAAGATGATGTAGACATAGCTAATAGGTTTAATAAATTTTTTGTACATAGTATAACCGTTGAGTGACTAATATATAGTCACTCAACGGTATAACTGAAGTAGTCAATAGCATTGATGATGTAAAAGCACAGGATATAAAAAAAGACTCGGTACGGAGTACTGTGGATCTGCATACATTCATTCAGGAGAGTGGGTGCGAAATAAGTGGTTTTGATAAAATAAGCATCAAAGAACTAGATGCAAGAGAGTAAGAGCAATTGTTAAATCCCTTGATAACAAAGGTGGTGTTGATGGGATGGCATCTCAACAAAGCTGGTGAAAGACATATATGGTAGTATAAAATATAACTTATTGAATGCTATAAATGTTTCTCTGGAAAGTGGAACCTTCCCCGACTCGTGGAAAGAAACACTAGTAGTACCTGTCCCAAAGGTTTCTAAAACGAAATTAGCTGCAGAACACAGACCCATCAATATGTTGCCAGTGTTTGAGAAGATACTAGAAATGTGTGTGCATAGACAGTTAGAAGGATACTGTTCAGTGAACGGATTACTAACGGACAAACAATCGCATGTGCATGTGAATCAGCAGTGCAAGTGCTAGTTGAAGACTGGGTCCAGAACCTGGATGCAAATCTTAATACTGTGGCAATATTCTTAAGACTTTAAGAGGGCTTTCGAGACCATTGACAGGAAGAGGTTATTGGACAAATTACAATACATGTATGGTGTAAGAGGAATTGCATTGAAATGGATTGAAGACTATCTTGTAAATAGGAAACAGAGGACAAAATACAATGATGTAACGTCAAACGATATTGGTGTAGAATTAGGTGTGCCCAAAGATCAATTTTAGGGCCATTTTTATTTTTAGTTTATATTAATGATATTGTGAACTGTGTAGAAAATTGTTTAGTATGTCTATATGCTGACGATACAGTAAATTACCTTGCAGGTAAAGATATATATGTATTATTTAGAGTTATGAATGTTGAATTAGGTAGAATAATTCAGTGGTTGAGCATTAATTTCCTCAAACTGAATGCTGCAAAATCTAAGGGAATGCTTGTAGGTGCTGGCAGTTGCAGAGGGAAGAAACCAGCTGAGTTAGATCTATGCTTAGAGATTAAACTAGGAGATGATATAGTAGAATTTGTACCTTATTTTAAGTATCTTGGTATAGTTTTAGATAACAAGCTTAACTTTCAAGAACACGTAAATTACATAGTAAAGAAGATTAGTAAGAAAATTGGAACAGACTGAATGCTTACCTTAACAAAGTGATTTTTTTCTACAAGCGTCAATACGGCTTTCGTGATTCCACAGGCACAGAATCAGCAATTGTTGACCTTGTCTCTAAAGTCCAAGATAAACTTGATAATGGGAAATATGCTAGCGGGCTATTTGTGGATCTACGCAAAGCATTCGATACAGTTGACCATGACATTCTCTGTCATAAACTTGAACGTGTCGGTGTGAGAGGTTTTACCCTCTCAACCCCTCTTTTTTTTTAAATATCACCCATCCTCAGTCTGTGCATGTAACATTATCATTCACAACCCAAACATCATTGTGATACGTCATAATCTTTAACATACCATTTTATATTTTTATGTTACTGCAACAGTAATTCACACCAAATCACCCGCGAAAATAACGCACTCGACCAGATTATTAGTATGTACTAGGCACTAGTGCTTCAAATTTAATGAGTGCAAAACCCCCACCGTGCACGATGACTCTGCCAGTGTTGAATTGTAACTTTCTTTAAGTAACGCGCCTAAACTACTCCAAACCTTTCTGACAGTGGTATGATTCCTAAAATTCATACCGGCCAGTAAGAAGTAATTAGCTGCTTGAATTTAACATTGTTTATACCGCTGTTTCCAGATAATATTTCCTAAATTTTATAGCAATTTTTTAAGATACTTTAATAGTCTTAGTAACTTGAAGTAACTTGTAGTTACTGTTTTTGATTAGGAACTTTAACTTTCAAAAAAATTAATGGAACGACCCTTATCGGTCATTTGTCGGACAGGATCCGACAAGGGTGTTTTGCACACTTTACTACAACCCAATGATTTTTTTTTAATGGGAGGGGGGGAATGAATTTTTATTATGAATATTTTTTAAGATTTTTTTATCTATGTTTCGAGATAGGTAGTTTTTATATTAACTACCTCGCTCACACGCATAGCTCACACATTCTTCGCTAAGCTGTGCAACAAGGATAAGAAGCAAGTGGAAAATAAACCACTTATTCAGGGGAATAAGAATTTAATTGGAGACAAAGCAAAAGCGGAAGCCTTCTGTAAGAATATCGCACAGCAAAGCAACAACCAGAAATTAGGACATATCAAAATCGACAACAGCAAATATGTGAGTGATGAACTAGACCCATATAACGGCCTATTTGTGGTGGCCGAATTGAATGAGGCCATCAAGAAACTAAAAAATAAAAAAGCACCAGGTCCGGATGGGATTCACCCAGAATTTTTAAAACAGCTGGGGAAGAGTGGCAGAGAACATCTACAGAACTTATGTTATTGCACATGGTAGTAGTAGTAGTAGTAGTAGTAGTAGTAGTAGTAGTAGTAGTAGTAGTAGTAGTAGTAGTAGTAGTAGTAGTAGTAGGTTTTATTTCCAATTACAATACAATACAATCATGTTACATAGGTACATTTGACATTGCATTTGATTTGACCCATATAATCTTCCGTGGAAGATTACCATAATAGGGTATTTGGAAAAATATTTAAATATAATAATACATAAATTATTATATAAATGTAAACTAAGAGATATAATACAATAAAATAAAATAAAAACATTTGTACACACTAACAATATTACACACTTAAATTTTTAATTCAAGACTAAAATATAATTTAGAATACATAGTAGGGGTACTTATAGTTCTATAAGTAAGACAAGTTTGTATAGAAAGATAATAGATCATTAGACCCCACTTTAGGCCTAGGTGTGCTACTTATAGATGTAACTAGCTATTAAGAGAGTTGGCTTACACTAATGATGGAAAGAGTAATAAAGACCCAAGTGTAGGCCTAGGCTGTTTAGTTAATATATTAAATAAAAGTACATAATAAAATTAAAATTAAAATTAAATAATTGAGCCCAGGGGAAGAAGCTATCAAGCTCAGCTTAGTATGTGATCGTCTTCCAGAAACTCTTGTACTGTGTAGTAAGCCTTTTTAGAAGTATTTCCTTTAGTTTGTGTTTAAATGAGTTTATATTGCTTATGTTTTTTATTTCGCTTGGCAGCTTGTTATATAATCTATAGTTCACGTAGGATGAGTTAGTCTGTAGTGATTTTGTTTTTAGGTATTTGGAGTGTATAAGTTTGTGCTGGCGAGTGTTGTGAGAGTGGATGTTGCAGTTAAGTGTCAGTTCACTGCGGTGTTCGTGTGTGTATAAGATAGTTTGCAGGATGTACAAGCTGTAGAGAGTCATATATTTGTGTTTAATGAAGTGTTCCTTACAATGAGGTTTAGTGTAGAGCCATTTCTTTGTTTCAGCCCTAAAATGATTCTGAGAGCTTTTTTTTGTAGTATGAATATTTTATTGGCATATGAGGAGCCACCCCAGAATTCAACTCCATATCTAAGATGTGATTCGAAGTTAGCTGAATAAGCAATTTTAGCTGTTTTTGTGTTTGAAATTGTTTTGACAATTCTTAAGGCATAGATAGTCGAGTTTAATTTTTTAGTCAGTTTGTCACATTGTTTCTGCCAGTTTAAATTCTCATCAATTGCTAGACCAAGAAAATCAGCTGTATTTACCCTTTTTATTTCCTTATTTTGGACAGCTTTGATGTTTAGGAGTTGAGGTTTATTCTCCTCTTTAATTCCTTTGTTACTGAAGATTATAAATGTAGTTTTATTGTAGTTTAATACCAATTTGTTAGCGTTAAACCACTGGTTAGCTACCATAAGTTGTTCCGCTTGCGTTATTAATGATTTCATACATATTGCTCCGACAGTGATGCTTGTGTCATCCGCAAACAATAGAGAGTTCATGATTAGGTAGGCAAAATCGTTTATAAATATAATGAAAAGAAGAGGCCCCAGGATGGATCCTTGAGGCACTCCGCATGTGATTTTTGTAGGTGATGATAAATATTGTTTTACATTGTAGTTAGAGTCCATGGCTGTTATCTCCACTTGCTGCTCCCTATTTGATAGATATGATACAATCATGTCCAGAGCTATACCCCTTATATCATAAAATTTGAGTTTTTCTATTAATATTTTGTGGTCAATGCAGTCAAACGCTTTTGACAGGTCACAAAAAATTCCCAGGACAATTTCATTATTTATTTTACCTCCTATTATATTTTTTACAAGATTTTTAATAGTCCCAAGGGTTGATCGTTTCTTTCTAAACCCGTTTTGTCTTTCTGTTAAAAGGTTATGCTTTTCTATGAAAGATGACAATCTATTGTGAATTAATGTTTCTAAAATTTTGGAGAATGCTGGTAAGAGAGAGATAGGACGATAATTACCCATGTCATCTTTGTTTCCTTTTTTATGTAAGGGTACAACCTTTGCTATTTTGAGTTTGTTTGGAAAGACTCCTTTTTCTAGACAATCATTAAATATGTGCGCAAGTGGAGCAGCTATATGTTTTCCACATTTTTTAATTATTGATGTAGGAATTTCGTCTATACCGGATGAATTTTTTGATTTGAGCTTTGTAATGATTTTGGTGATTTCTACCTGGTCAGTAGGGTGCATGTAGATTGATTTAGAGGTATCTATGTTTAAGCTTTGGAGGTACTGACTGTAAGATTTGTCATCAGTTTTTTGATTGTTTGTTTGAAGGCCTATAAGTTTATTTGCTACCGTGGCAAATTCATTGTTAAATAGGTTGACTATTTGAGATTGATCAGTGATAGTAGAATTGTTAATTTTCAGTGTTATGTTTTTTTTTCAGCTTGTTTGGTTTTATTTGTATGTCTGTTAATTATTTGCCAGATCTTTTTAGTTTTGTCTTCATTTCTGCTGTCTTTAATTTGAGCAGAGTATTCTTGAGCTTTTGCTGCTTTTATTGTTTTATTGTAAATCTTTTTATAATTCGAATAGCAAGTTTTACTAAACGTATTGTGAAAGTGTTGGTTAAGCCAGAAAAGGCACTTCATGTTAGTTCTAGATGTTTTTATTCCAATAGTTAGCCATGGTTGTTTTTTGAAGGTAGTATTTATTTTGGTCAATTTTTTTGGGAAGCACGTATTAAAATTAAGTAAGAAAATTTCCTCGAACTTGTTATATTTACTATCAGGGTCATGTTCATTGCAAACTTGAGTCCAGTTTGTTGCCTCAAGCAGAGAGTTAAGTTTGGAGATATTCTCGACACTGAACTTTCTTTTAGTCATTGTTTTTTTGTTAAGACGGCCGCCGGGGCTATCTATGGCTATTTGTTGAGCATAGTGGTCCGAGATACAATGGTTAGTTACTTTCGAAGAGAAAGTAGATGATTTTGCATTTGTAGCTATGTTGTCTAAATTAGATAATGTGTTAAAAAAGGGGTCACACCTTGTTGGTTCGTTTATTGTGAACTTTAAATTGAAAGATAACATGAGATTAATTAATTTATCCCTGTTTGTCCTATGGTTTTCTTTTTTAAAGTCTATATTAAAATCACCTAGCAGATATATGTCTTTCCCTTGTTTAGAAATTTTAGACAGCGTGTTTTCTAATATTTCTAGAAAGGTACTTACATCCCCCGCTGGGGATCGATAGACAGTTATTACTACAAGGTTGTTTTTTGCACGATTGCTTGTTAAGACTTCAATGCCGGTCATCTCTATGTGCTTTTCTGTGCTGGTTAGGTCAATCATTTTTGTTTGGCCTAGCCATTTATTGTTGCCAAATATGGCAACCCCACCCCTTATGAAATCAGTTCTGCAAAAAGCATTTATGAGCGTGTAGTTGCTTAAGTAGCAAGATTTGATGTCTTCCTTAGTTAGCCAGTGTTCCGAGATACATAGGAAGTCTATTTCCTCATTTTTATTTAACAGACTTTCCAAAGTTATTTCGAGGTTGGTGATTGAGTTTGTTAGGCCTTGTATATTTTGGTGGAGAATATTTATTTTCTTATTCGTCGGCCTAGATAAGTTAATTGATAATGGTGGGAAATGAGTTACTTTGTTTTGATTTTGAGTTGATGGTAGTGATTTAGTATTTATATGAGGTTTTGTCTTGGGGGGGTTTAAGCCTATCTTTGTTTTTTCCGAGGCACCTTTGGCCGGAAAGGGTGAATTGTCTGTGTTGGTAATTTTATGGGGGTTGAGACTCTAGGTTTTACTAGGCTGTGGTTCGCTTTGGAAGTGCGAGGAAGTGTGGCCCTACCAACCACATTTTTCTTGGATGTCTGAATGTCAGATGGGTTACCGGGAGCTGGAGCTGGAGCTGCTGTTCGGTTGGAGCATTTGTTCCCTCCATCTGGCGAGCTCTTGTGTGGAGGTGGAGGTGTGACGATAGGCCTACTCATGTTGTCCGGGTTCTTGATCGTTGATTTCGGAAGTGGTACCGGTAATAAGGGAGGAGTCAAAAATGAGTTGAGGGTGTCGTCATTTCTTTCAAACAAGGAGTCAATAGATGGGAAATCACTGTTCGTGGCTTTCCATGACGACGGGATCGGTAGTCCGGGGCAAAGACAATCATCCTTTTGGGGAGAAGAAGTGGCGACGTGGTAAGGTGATAGGGTGGCATCATCCTGGTTGGTTTCGACATCTGGAAGAGACTGGGTGACTTCGTCCAGGTCTGTCCTGGTTGGGGAGACTTCGTTCAGGACAGTCCTTTCACCTAGCGGTGACAGGGTGCCCTCATCCTGGTTGGTCTCGAGCCCTGGGGGTGACGGGGCGACTTCTATTCGGTCGGCTGGGGGTGATCGAATGGCGCCATCTTGGACAATTGCCGTTACGCAATTTCTTGTCTTGCCTATCAATTTGGCAATATGGGAACACAGTTTCTTCTTACCATTAAAGTTGAGATGGAGCCCGTGTGTAGTATAGTCGCTTCTTTTTAGTAGAGATTGTGGAATATTAATGAAGTTTGCATTTTTTGTAGTAGAGGAATGGCCTAGGGTGGTTTCCAGAAGCTTGTTTGTGTTGTGGATTGTTTGGTTAAAGTGTGGATTATCGAATCTATTTGGAATTGATAGGATATTAAGGGCCATATTTTCTCTCAGGTACTTTTGGGATTGAAGGATGGGATTGATCAGGTTGGTATGTATATAGTTCGTTTGACCTTCGTTCAATGTTAGACTATCTACAGTGTCATTGTTTCGCTCTTGTAATTTGACTAATTCACTGATGTCATTTGTGCCACTGATGACAATGATGATTTCTTCCTTATGTAGTTGTTGTTGTTCTTCTTGTTCTGTAGATTTATCACAGATTCCCTTTGTTATTTCCCTTGAGTTGGCATTTGGCTTCAAAGTAGCTACTACTGCGTACTCGTCGCCTAAGCTGCTTTGTAGGAGATCCCGACATTTCCTGCCATGGCTATCGGAGAGTAGGACAACCCGAGTTTTATCGAATCTACTAGGCTGTAACCTAACCGATTTAGGGGGCGTTGTCCTGGTTTCATACAGAGATTTACTCGTAGGCCTACTAGGTTTATTGGAGCTTGCTGTGTTGATCTGTTGAAGATTCGGTCTGCCAGTGAGCTTCGGCCGGCCCAGATGGATGGAGAAAGGCTGATGTAATCCCTATTTTAAAGAAAGGTAAGGATGCCAGCAAGATAGATAGCTATAGAACAATCTCCCGAACCAGTATGATAGCCAAGGTGATGGAGCACATGGTAAATCTACGACTGAGAAGTTACCTGGAGGCAGAAAGTCGCCTCACCCCACATCAAGCTGGATTTAGATCTCATTGTGGCACCGTGGACCAAATTGCGTACATCATGCAAGAAGTGAAAGAAGGTTTTAACAAAAAACACTCTACACTGGCAGTGTATGTAGATTTTAAAACAGCCTTTGACGTAGTGGACAGGAAGCGTCTATTACAGAAAATGGAAGCTACGTAAGTCCCAAAGAATCTGTATAGATGGGTGAAGATCTTCCTGAGCCAACGTTTTATAAGAGTAAAATATAATGACAAGGTATCACGATACAGGCAAACAAGGAGCGGGGTACCGCAAGGAGCTGTGCTGAGCCCTACGCTATTTTTAATATACATAAATGACCTTGCGATGTATATCCAGGAAAGAAGCGATGTACAAGTTAAGCTGTATGCAGATGACGTGGTGCTGTGGGTCTCAAGCGGAGATGCAAAGTACATGGAGAGAGAGATGAATAAGGCATTAAAAGCGCTGCAGGAATGGACGGAGAGAGACGGAATGACGGTGAACGAAATCAAGACAGTCTATGACTATTACACTATGGCACACACGACGCCGAAATTCAAACTGGAGTACGGCACTAAGACCATACGTCGGGAAGAAAACGCAGTCTACTTGGGCATGACACTGGACTCAAAAATGACAGGAAGTTCACAAATTGAAAAAATGAGTAAAGCAGGGAAGAAAATACTAACCTTCATGAAACGAGTGGCAGGAGTGGATTGGGGAGCATCGACCGATGTACTAGCAACAACGTACAAGACATATGTACGGCCAGTGCTGGAATATGGTAATGCAGTTCTCATCACAGCACCTAACAGTCACGTCGTCAAGTTAGATAGGGTACAAAACCAGGCCCTACGCATAGCTACAGGTGCTACAAAGTCTACCCCTGTTGTTGCAATGGAAATGCTGGTGACTGTCCCACCATTAAGTGCTAGGAGAAGCAAGGCAGTGATATGCCTACATGAGAAACTTCTGAGACTTGACGAAGAGGAATGGGACAGAGAGCCGGTAGAGAGGCTGAAGACACAAACTACATTTATCACAGCAGCAAAGCAACTAAAGAAGCAAATTTTGGGTAAGGTGGATTTACGAGATCGAATGGAGCTTTCTACACCTGATATGAGGGTCGCTGTACTGGAAGTCCAACATAAGATAACGGTGGAAGGAATTGAGAAGAAAAAGGCGGATTATACTGAGGATGAACTTCAATGTCTGACAGTTGCTCATACACCTAGCAAAGCACTACCCCACCCCACCCCAGAATGGGTACTTGTATATACAGATGGGTCTGCTACCCCAGGGGAGGGAAAAGCAGGGACTGGGGTATACTGCAATGCATTCCAGCAAGCATTGCCAGCAGGACGTAATGGAAGCAGTTATGACGGAGAAATCAAGGCAATCAAAGTAGCACTTACTAAAACTAGGAAAACGCTAAAGTCCCGCCGCGTTGATGGATGAGCTTTTTAAAAATTTTAGTTTGCATGGGATATCTTTACTTTGCAAGTTCTTTGTTTTGCTGCCTACGCATTGTAGCTGAATGTTGTCAAGTTTCTTTTGTTACCTGTCAATTGGTATTATTTACCGTAAAAAACTTATATTAAAAGCTTTATTTCTATAGATTCTGGCTAACTATTTAAACTTTTTCTTTTAAAAGGTACTACATCACCATAACCTTAATGTCCATGTATAATATGAACGTTGTAGCCCCACCAGTTTGGTCAGAATTGGCCAAAATGGCACGAAAATATCGCACAAAAAATCAAAAAACTTATATTAAAAGCTTTATTTCTACGGATTCTGGCTAACTTTTTCAACTTTTTCTTTCAAAAGGTACTACATCACCATAACCTTAATGTCCATGTATAATATGAAAGTTGTAGCCCCACCCGTTTGGTCAGAATTGGCCCAAATGTCACGAAAATATCGCACTAAAAATCGAAAAAATCGTAAAAGTACGATATTCATGAGAAATATTTCTTCGATTGTATCCAAAAACAATACACCTCTAAGTTCAGAGATTTCGAAGGTCCTGTCAAATTTTCATCAAGATCGGATATGCCGTTTGCCTGGTAGAGAGTTAACAAACAGACAAAAAAACAAACAAAAAAAAAAAAAAAAAAAAAAAACACCCTAGATAAATTTTTTGGGGGTCAGTGAAATTGAAGTCTTCGCTTCGCTCATCCAATAAAGGAACAGCAAATACCAAAAGCAGTCATTCTCACAGACTCCAAAGCAGCCATACAGGCCATTGTGAGTAAGGACATGAGAGACAGTGAGACGTTGGAGTGTACTAGGAAAACGCTAAAGTCCCGCCGCGTTGATGGATGAGCTTTTAAAAATGTTTAGTTTGCATGGGATATCTTTACTTTTGCAAGTTCTTTGTTTTGCTGCCTACGCAATACGCATTGTAGCTGATTGTTGTCAAGTTTCTTTTGTTACCTGTCAATCGGTATTATTTTCCGTAAAAAACTTATATTAAAAGCTTTATTTCTATAGATTTTGGCTAACTATTTAAACTTTTTCTTTTAAAAGGTACTACATCACCATAACCTTAATGTCCATGTATAAAATGAACGTTGTAGCCCCACCAGTTTGGTCAGAATTGGCCCAAATGGCACGAAAATATCGCACAAAAAATCAAAAAAACTTATATTAAAAGCTTTATTTCTATGGATTCTGGCTAACTTTTTCAACTTTTTCTTTCAAAAGGTACTACATCACCATAACCTTAATGTCCATGTATAATATGAACGTTGTAGCCCCACCCGTTTGGTCAGAATTAACCCAAATGTCACGAAAATATCGCACTAAAAATCGAAAAAAATCGTAAAAGTACGATATTCATGAGAAATATTTCTTCGATTGTACCCAAAAACAATACACCTCTAAGTTCAGAGATTTCGAAGGTCCTGTCAAATTTTCATCAAGATCGGATATGCCGTTTGCCTGGTAGAGAGTTAACAAACAGACAAAAAAACAAACAAAAAAAAAAACAAAAAAAAAACAAAAAAAAAAACACCCGAGCTAAATTTTTTGGGGGTCGGTGAAATTGAAGTCTTCGCTTCGCTCATCCAAAAAGACTACTGGTCTGGCTGGTAAACAGGAAAAAACAGGTGACCTTACAGTGGTTGCCAGCACACTGTAACATACAAGGGAACGAAGAAGCAGACAGACTCGCGAAAGAGGGGAGCAGGATGAAGCAGAACAAGAAGCCCCTATCCTTCAATGCCGTCAAATCTCATGTGAACACGGCAGTGAAAAACAACATCAAAAAGGTATGGGAGAAGGCAAGTAAAGGCAAACAGTGGCAAGGAGCAGTCACAAAAAAAACGAAGTGGAGAAATCGGCAGACTGAGACGGCACACTTCAGATTGGAAACCGGTCATGACCTGCTACAGAAGAAGAAGAAGAAGAAGAAGAAGAAGAAGAAGAAGAAGAAGAAGAAGAAGAAGAAGAAGAAGAAGTAAGAAGAAGAAGAAGAAGTGAGGTAAGAAGAAGAAGAAGGAAGAAGAGAAGAAGAAGAAAGAAGAAGAGAAGAGAGAGAAGAGAAGAAGAAGAAGAAGAGAAGAAGAGAAGAGAGAAGAGAAGAGAAGAAGAAGAAGAAGAAGAAGAAGAAGAAGAAGAAGAAGAAGAAGAACTTCTAAAAGTTTCTGCTGCATCTTTTCGGAGCGGTTTTCTCCGATTAAGAATTTTGACAGGCTTGGATGCTTTTATACATTAATAAATAAATTGGGAATAAAGTGCGTTTTGGATGTATTGTGATTCCAAATGAACGTGTTTTGTTGACTGTTGGTGTGTAACGCCGCTTTATCTTCTAGATACGTAGCGCGTTTAGACATTTATTAGGGCTCACCGCCTGGGTAATCCATTGGTTCCTTGATAATTCCTATCAAAATCCTAGCAAAGGCAGTGAGCCCAAGGTCTTGGTAACCATGGCAACCAGAGTCGACAAAGAAGTTTCCCCGGTTTATCGTCGGTAATCAACCCATGGACCAAACAAAGTACAATGTTGAATATACAAATTTGCAGATAAGTAAGGTATTATTCGTTGACAATGGATGTTATAATATAAATACATTTTTATATTAGATATTATCATTATTAGGCGTAGGTTTATGCCTCAGGCAAACTATTAGAATATATTAAATTGCTTGGCGTGAATTTGACTACATCCAGTTACACACTTTTGGACGGTGAGAACGTTACATTTCTAGGGCGGTGAGTCCCAGAAATTTTTAACACACGAACATCCAAATGCGCTTCTCTATTAACGTAGTTAATAAGATCCAGGTTCTCTATTGGTGTGTTCCGCCCAGTGGTATATCTCTCGAACAAGACACTGTCCGCGCTCTATGGGCAAACGTTGAAACTAGCTGTGGAAAGTGTAATTCATGAACATATTTCTTGTCTATTTATTTATATAATAATTTATAACTATAAGTTTTACTGTTCTCTATATTTTCTGTATTTTGTCTGTACATCTGAAAATGCTTCTTTATTATATCTGAAATTACTATGACAATAAACCTTATTATTATTATTATTATTATTATTATTATTATTATTATTATTATTATTATTGTTGTTGTTGTGCCAATCCGCCGGCCTCGCGGGCTCTCTGGCTAACTGAGACGAAGCTGCTGGCACCTGGCGACGTCAAGGGGAACATCATAGCGCACAACACGACGGTAACTTACATGTGCATGTACTCGACCTAGATTGACAAATATATATTGTTGCTTATGATTTATGACTTTTATTTATTTATGTGGTGGTATCAAACACATTCTTGCGCTTCCACGTTTTAAGTGTGGCAACACTTAAAATCTCTTAAATCAATATCGCAACACAAATCAAGCGAGACTTCGACGAACACAAATCATTTTGGTAACTTTCTTCCTAGTAATAATTGTGTAACTAGTGATTAGTGGAACAATAAATTAAACTGAGGAAATAAATACAATAATATTTCACAATACAATATTGTAAGAAATATGTATAATGTAATCATTGGGCCGTTCAATATGAACTTTGAGGCGTAGATATAGAAACATATAGACAACGTAGAAACGACGAAACAGTCCAATTACAACAGAAAAATACAACATTGACATTGTGTATTTAACAGTTCGTAAAACCGTTTAGTGAATAAAACTCTATAAAAAAGTTTATTGAAATTGACGTTCTGGAAATTATGAACCATTTTCATCATCAGGTTATTCAACAAACAAAGACCAGGGCAGACCAATTAAAATTACCCTTGAAGTTGCGAATGAAGGAGATATTAAAAATATTATGTGAATATTAATTCCTTAGAATATATGATGTGAAGGAGGTGTCTTTTATTTAAAGCTGCCATTTTAATTTGAGTTTTATCCACGTAACGGTTTTAAAATTCTACTATTAACTCGATTAGCTATAAAACGAGAACAATATTGTGTACTTTTGAAGAAAATGTTGGAATATAGTGTTGTTTAATTTTATTAAAACTAGGAAGCTTCACAAATGCTTTTTCGGGCGCGTTGTTGGATGAGCGTAATTAGTGCATTGAGCTGCCATGTGTTATGCAGAATTTCTGTTGTTCTGTGAAAAGATCATTACAATCGGATAAAGCATGAAGGTGTTTAAGTCGAAGAAATTTAAAGAAAGGAAAAAAGCGTAAAATTGCGATTTTCATGAGAAATAATCTTTCGATTGCACTCAAATTTCACGCGAATATATCAATTCAAGAAATTAGGTTCTGTACAATAACCATTTCAATCGGATAAAGCATGTAGGCTAGGTGTTATAAGTCGAATAAATGTTTTAAAAATCGAAAAAATCGTAAAATTGCGATTTTCATGAGAAATAATTTGTCGATTGCGCTAAAAAACGGGGCAGTTCAAAGTTCAGAGATTTGGTAGGTCTCTAGAAAATTTCATTGCAATTGGATTATCGGTTTAGCCGGAATCGTGTTAACAAACACACAAAAATACGAACAGAAAAAAATGAAAGAAAGAAAAAAGAAAAAAATTCATTCCGGATTTTTTCTACAGTGTAGTGAAATGGAATGTTCGCTTCGCTCGCTACGCTCATCCAACAATGTCGAAATTGTTAATATACTAGGAAACTTCGCAAACGCTTTTTCAGGCACGTTGTTGGATGAGCGTAATTTTTTAAAAACGAAAAATATCGTAAAATTGTGATTTTCATGAGAAATAGGTTTTCGATTCCGCTCAAATTTCACACGAAAATTGTAATTATTAAAATTAAGGTTTTGTGAAAAAATCATTAAAAACGAATAAAGCATGTCGGTGTTATATGTCGAAGAAATTTAAAAAATAAAAATGAAAAATGAAAAATTGGGATTATCATGAGAAATAATTTTTCGATTCTGCTCAAATTTGACACGAATATATCAATTCATAAAATTAAGGTTCTGTAAAAAAATCATTACAATCGGATAGAGCATGTAGGTGTTATAAGTCGAAGAAATTTAAAAAAATAGAAAAATATCGTAAAACTGCGATTTTCACAAGAAATAATTTTTCGATTACGCTCAAATTTCACTCGAATATATTAATTCATAAAATAGAGGTCCTGTGAAAAAATCATTACAATCGGATAAAGCATGTAGGTGTTATAAGTCGAAGATTTTTTTTTAAATAAAAAATAATTAAAAATAATTTTTCGATTGCACTCAAAAACGTGGCAGATCTAAGTTCAGAGATTTCGAAGGCCTCCAGAAAATTGTACCGTTTAGCCGGAATCGTGTTAAAACACACAAAAATACAAAACGAAAAGAAAAAGAAAACATTCCGGATTTTTTTCTTTAGTGTAGTGAAATGGAATCTTCGCTTCGCTCGCTACGCTCATCCAATAACTATCATTATAATTATTATGATAACAATTAATAATATTATCATTAAAAAACGTACTGTGGCCTTACATTTGATTTTAAATATGCATTGCACTTTAATGGGAAAGGGTAAATTGAAAAATAAGTTAGTTTTGGAGAAATAAAATGACTTGTTTTACGGCAATCTTTGTAGTTTTTCTTATATTGCTTAAAAGTAATGTCGAGCTTGTTTATCTCCTTGGATATACCAACCAACACTACCTCCTTTATAAATCAGTTTTTAACTGAATATGATAAACGTAAAATAAATAACTTCAAATAAATAAAGCGGTAGAAAACTCACCATTTACAATAAACAATACAAGACGAAAGAAAGAAATTCTGCAAGTTTCCAACTAAAGTGTTTTTATAACAAGGCTTTAAAACCATTCGTGAAAGTGTAATTATTATGAGAAGAGCTTATTCTATTTTACACGTAAACCGTTAACACTGTACAGGTGTTCTATAGGTATAACTCTAAGGTTACAGCGTTTAAAGATACCCTGAACATTGCTTTAAGATTAAGATTAGTATCCTGGTTGGTTATGAAAAAATATATATGTTTAATGAAATAAACCAAAAAAGTGCAATTAGCATTAGAATTTTTTTTCAATTTCATTTTAAAAGGGGCAGTTCTATTTCGAAGGTCATTGTCTTGATGCCCAAGATCCAGAGCAGCCGTTTACACACGTTGCCAAAACAATCTGCATGGACACTGGGATGAGGGGGGGAGGGGGTTAATTTTGATTTTCAAATGCACATTTCACTTCTTCTTTGCCATGACAACCTTCCCTCCCATTCAGACTAGGATCACGTAATTGCTTTGCCAATCGTATACTTACATTACGTACAATTATTTGTTTAGTTATAGTTACTGTTGTCTTAGGGCACTCAACAGTAGAGTTATCAGTGTCCATAACAATTATTAGTAAACTAGGAAAACGCTAAGTCTCGCCGCGTTGTTGGATGAGCGTAATTGGTGCATTGAGCTGTCATATGTTATGCGGATTTTCTGTTGTTCTGTGATAAAATCATTACTAAGTTGAAGATTTTTTTAACTTAAATTAAATTAAATAAAAAATTAACTAATAAATATAATAAGTAATAAAACGTAATTTTAAAAAAGGAAAAAATCGTAATATTGTAATTTTCATAAGAAATAATCATTTGATTGCGCACATATTTTACACGAATATATTAATTTATAAAATTAAGGTTCTGTGAAAAAATCACTACAATAGGGTTAAGCATGTAGGTGTTATAAGTCAAATAATTGTTTTTTTTTTAAAACGTAAAATTTCGATTTTCATGAGAAATAGTTTTTTGATTGCGCTCAAATTTCACAGGAATACCTAAATTCATAAAATTAAGGTTCTGTGAAAAAAATCATTAAAATCGGATAAAGCATGTAGGTGTTATAAGCTGAAGAAATTTTTTAAAAATAAAAAAAAAAATCGTAAAATTGCGATTTTCACGAGAAATAATTTTTCGATTGCGCTCAAAAACGTGGCAGCTCTTGGTTCAGAGATTTCGAAGGCCTCCATAAAATTTCATTGCAAAAAAAATATCGGTTTAACCGGAATCGTGTTAACAGACACACAAAAATACAGAAAAAAAAAGAAAAAAAAAGAAAAAAACATTCCGGATTTTTTTCTCCAGTGTAGTGAAATGGAATCTTCGCTTCGCTCGCTACGCTCATCCAATAAAATACACAAATAGTCATGTCGTAAATACATGATTATTGTAAAAAAAAGTTGCTTACTTGCTTATAAAATAATTAATTAATTTTGTAATATTCTTATTTTATTTTTTTATATTGTTAGTTGCTATAATAAAACTAAATCGGGACAGCATATGTTCCGATACAAAACCAATCGGGACGTCTAGCAACCCTAACTCTTGACACAGAGAGCAACCAACATACAGAAAACCAAACAGACAGAAATCATCCAAAATTTGTATCACCGTGAAGTCAAACTGACGTGTTTACTTCGCTCGTGACGCTCGTCCAATTCATTCATGTGGGGTTACTTATTTCGTGAACGTCAACTTCTCAGTTCCGTTTCCTCCACGACTAATCTCCTCCGGTTACACAGCACATGTTGGCTTGTTTGATATTAACTTATACCATTACTTTTCAAAAGCTTCACAATTAAATCTGACAGTTTATCATAGTTTAACCCGGGTTAATTGCTGCTTTGTTTTGTTCGGAATTGGTAGAATTTTTCCTCATTAAATTTTAATGATAAGAAGCGTTTTTGGAATGGTTCAAAAAACCAATTGTGTATAAAAACACAAAATACACAAATTTCAGGGATGTCCCAGATATTTTGTTTCCCTGTAATTCAATTTAAACATGTAAACAAAAATATGGGGAAAATGAAAATTTGCAAAAAATCTTATTTTCTTAATCTAAAATCAAATTTTGGATTTTTTCAATTTTGATGTCAATTTTGAATCCAAAATGAGCATTTTATTCCTAAAAATCAAGGAAAAAATCTAAAAAGTTCTAAAATTCAAGCAAAATTGTGGCTCCCAGCTTTTTGCCCTATTTAGGGTTAAACTCTGAGGCAATATTTCCATATCACATGCAAGCAGAACTTTATGTCAGATTTATATTATAGTGATTTTCAAGAAAGGGGGGGGAGCATTCTTTCACCATTTTGTCGTATTGAAAGATAACTCGTAGTATTTAAATATGTTGTGTAATATCCGGAGATAGTATAATACGACGATTCCGGCCGGGGTTTGAGCCCGGATCCCCTGTAATAATAACTCGCTTGGCCAGGAATCGTCTGTTCAGTGTTCATGTGAAACGTTTCATCGTTGGTAATGCCGGAACAATAATTACATGCGCCACCGACAATCCCTACTGGAAGTTTTTCATTCCAGTCACAACTACCCTAAACACTGAAGCTGTACAGAGTTAGAGAGCGTATAAAACAATGATTATTAATTAACAATTCTAATTAATAAAGAATAGCAATCAATAGAAACACAAATATTAAAATACCTAGAGCATGTATGATTGGATGAGCGAAGCGAAGACTTCAATTTCACTGACCCCGAAAAAAATTTAACTCCAATGTTTTTTTGTTTGTTTGTTTTTTGATTTTTCTGTCTGTTTGTTCGCACGATTCTGGGCAAACAGCGTATGCGATCTTGATGAAAATTGGAGGAGAACTTCGAAATCTCTGAACTTAGACCTGCCACGTTTTTGGGTACAATCGAAGAAATATTTCTCATGAATATCGTACTTTTACGATTTTTTTCGATTTTTAGTGCGATATTTTCGTGACATTTGGGCCGATTCTGACCAAACGGGTGGGGCTACAACGTTCATATTTCACATGGACATAAAGGTAATAGTGATGTATTGCTTTTTTAAAGTAAATGTTGAAAAAGTTAGCCAGAATCCATAGAATAATGATTTTAATATGATTTTTTGGGGGTTTATAATAACAATTTACAAGTAACAATAGCAACTTGACAACAATCACCTACAATGCATTCAAAAAGCACTTGCAAAGGAAAAGTGGTCCCGCGCAAACTAAAAACTTACAAAAAAGCTCATCCATCAACGCGGCGGGACTTAAGCGTTTTCCTAGTTTAATCACATGTTATATTAATTAATCATTTTTCGTGGGTAAACTGCCCAGGGTTTAATTCATACCCCTCTTCAGGTGTTGGGTAAGGACAATTGTGAAGGGATGTCCTAGGTCTGTTTAAGAGGACTCAATATCTTGCATTCGCATTAACGACTGAGGAAAACCTAGGAAAAAACCTTCAGTCATGATTGCCCGTCTCCAAATGATTTGAATCCGGGACCTCCCAAATCCCCCCCCCCCCCCCTTCCGGTGCGTCGACTTAATGCTTAAACATTGTGTATATAATATAGTAGTGATTATTACATAAAGCAATTCTGTTTTTTGTATGTTGTTCTGTAACATGTCAGTGTTGTGTGCATTCAGAATTCGCAATTGAAATTTCACATTTTCTCGAGAGCGTTGTGCAAAGTAATGTGAGTACTTACGAGTGTTAGCACTAAACATCAGGCTTCACCTACCACTCCGAAATACGCTCAAGCTAACGGGGAGGTTGAACGACAGAACCGTTCAATCTTGAAAGTGGTACTGGTAAGAACTGCCAGAACTGAGGGTAGAAGTTTCAAGGTTGCGCTTTGAGAGCATCTTATATCATATCGCACTACACCACATGCTGCTACAGGGGTTTCGCCTGCAAAGCTTATGTTCGGCAGGGAAATTCGAGATGAAATATTTCTTCAAGTGCCCATGACTAACGTTCATTCTCCACTCGATGAAGAGATACGGGATCGTGACCGCCTGTCGAAGTTCCGAACCAAGGAGTATGCCGACCAATCTAGGAGAGCAAAAGACTAACATCAAAGTTGGAAATTCTGTGTTGCTGAGACAAGACCTTCACGAAAACTAGATCCAAACTTTCAGGATTCGCAGTACCGGGTCACAGCAAGACATGGGAACCAGCTTGCAGTCCAATCTCCTCGGGGTGCTACTTTTAAGCGGAACACAAATAACGTTCGGAACTAAGTGCACCCGGAGGAAGAGAGCGAGAACCACACTCCATTTACACCTTCAGTGAGTCTTCCAGTGGTACACGAAGCCTCAGCGGAAGAATCGTCCCGGGAGAACCACCGTGCTGGGAGACTCCACCGAAAGAGTTGCGTCGTTCATATAGACTGGCTTCACAGGGATCACTGTTAAATCATAACTATTGCATGTTGGTAATACTTTGCATTTGTAGAACATGATTGTTTAGATGATTACATTGTAGAGTAGGCTTATGTTAGTAAAATATGGATGAAAAGCAGTTTGCTTCAGTGATGAACATTGATTGTTGTGTGTTGCAGACCGGGAGTTCGTTTCACTGCCACCAGGCGGTGCTCATAGTGCGCGACGTCACCGCCAGGGAACCAGGGAGAGTACGTCTTCCTCAAGGTCTACTACATCTCCGCCACCTGGCGGAGGCTCGTCTAACTCGCTCGTGTGGCCACTAGGTTAGGTCGTCGCAACCCGTTCCACAATGTATAGCGGCCATTTTGGGCCTATACACGAGAAAAAGAGGGAATTTTTAAAAAATCAAAGTGAACATCTATTTAGCGCGCTCTAAAAATTTTGACCACAAAATTACGATATAGAGGCCAGAAAAGAATCGCGTTAATTTCGAGATAAAAAAAATTGACAACACAATAATAATGAAGCTAGTAATTTTTTGTAAAGTAATTAACAAAATAAAATAATTTCAAATCCTATGTTATAGTGTGATGTGTATATCCATGAGCAATTTTTCTTATGATTTTAAAATTTTATTTCTAAAAGCCCGTTTCTGATAATTTATTACCAACATGCCTTGTGCCCAAAGCAACACATGTGATAATAATAGTGTTTAATAAGGAGTAGACTTGGAAGTAGGTTTTAATTGCATTTATTTATTATCTAGGTGCACGTTAGGGGGGCCGCAGCCAACCCGCGGTGCGCTAAACACTCACGCGCCTTATACGCCAAGCAGAGTTGGGGTGATTCGAGGTGTTACCCACCCGTCATGTAACGTGATGTGAACTTGAAAACTATCACATCGAGGGGATTTAGGAAACCTGACAACACATCCCAAATTTTATTGGGGTACGATTATTCCTTCTTGGTGAAAAAATGGCTTGAAACATGCTCAAAATCACTTTAAAGGGATGTTAGCTACTGCCTACTACGCCTACTACTGCCTATACTGCTCACATCTAATACGTCGGCCCGCGATTCTGACCAGACGGGTGGGATTTACAATGTTCATATTTTACATGGACATTAAGGTTATAGAATGATAGTCTCTTTTGAAAAAAAAAAAGTTGAAAAAGTTTGTTGGAAGGTTTCCAAATAAAGGTTTTAAAATAACCCTTTAAAAACACTTGGCATACAATCAACAAGTAACCATAGTTACTTGACACTTGTTGACGGTATAAGCAGAGTTAGGCGGGAAAGTGCGATACGTAAACAAATAGCGGACATTTAAAATTTTTCTTCTTTGGTGGAACGAGAAAAGGTGTCATTAACTCTCATAAAACAAATCAGAAACCGTCCCTGGCCTAGGCCCAGATGTGGAAAATTATTTTAATGCAAAAGTGTAGGTCTAAAGTTCCATTTGGCTATAGGACTAGTAAAATTCATACTTACTTTACATGTTTGACAAGCCTAGCCAACCCTATGCCAGCACAACATATGAACTTGCTCAACTTTTTTGTTTACATAATTGCAACAATAAAATCATTTCATACAACTTGTCTTTCGATTGGCCGGCTTTTATGAAGGCACTGCCATCTGAATAAATATAGAACTTTTTCGAGCTCTTTTGCTATACGCAAATCTTTTAAAGTGTTTGGATTTCGTGATACTCTTTCAACCATAGACATCCTATATAATTGGCTAGACCAGCAGTCGGTGGTCCACTTCCGGTACAATTAGAAGCCATCTTAAAATGACAGTTTACATGTTAATCAAAATGGGAGCGATTTGTGGCCAAATAGTCTCAAGATTGCCGCCAGGTTGACAGGTAAGCATATAGCCTTTAACACCAAATGATTAGTAAATTCCCTTATGCAATCACTTCGTATTGTTCTTTTGTTAATACCATGCTGCACAAGCAAAAACCATATCAAACAATCCAGTAAAATACTTTATTGCATTAAAAAGCAAAATTAAAACCCCAAATCGCCATTTTGAAATGGGCGGTTGAGTCTTCAATTTGCTGCGCTCGCGCCTGTGCGGAGGTATGGGAGACTGCTAATCTAGCCTACTATAGGGGTTTTAATATCAATGCTTTCAACTCACAACCCATGACTTTTTCCCACGATACCGTTCAAGATACCAATTCCTTCGAAACGAAAACGACTTCGTTTTCAAATTGCGTTTTCAACTCATCTCCCACGAACTCAAGAATTGGGGTCCAGTCCTTATCCCGTCGTTATACCATGGTTATACCACCTATACCCAGGATGTACATGAATCCGGGTCTAGATATTTTACATCCTATATTGTTACTGCTAATACCATAAAATTTAAATCAACTTTGATAAAAATATTATGTTTTAGCAAATAATTTTGTAATGGAACTTAAAAAAGTAATGAGATCACACACATAACAAAACTTGTAGAAATACACCCAAACCTTACACACTAAAAAGAAATGAGATCTAAAAAAAGGGCCAAGCTCATCTACCCTTCCACATAAACGTACAGTGTCCCATAACAGCATCCTCGAAAAGCTTGGCAAAAAGAATTTGCATTTTATTTACGTTTAAATTAATTAAAAAAAAAAGAACTTGGATAAAACTATTACGTTAAATTAATAATCGCAAATTCTATTTTGCCAAGCTTTTCGAGGATGCTGTTATGGGACACTGTACGTTTATGGGAAGGGTAGATGAGCTTGGCCTTTTTTAAATTCTCATTTCTTTGAGTGTGTAAGGTTTGGCTGTATTTCTACAAGTTTTTGTTATGTTAAGGCTCACATCAACAGGCCTATTTAATAAGTAAGGCACACTATATTTGCTGATAATCTTATTAAGTAACAGGCTTTTATGTTTTATGAATAATAGGCAAACTGTCTCCCCCCCCCCCAACCCTTCTTTTTGGCAAAAAATTTCCTCTTCACTTAAGATTATGGTAGGCAGAGTTATGATATCCAGAGATCCAATAAAAAATGGTTCAGCCCAAAAAAGCCAACATAAAAAGGATGGTGTAGTGCAGGATTGGGAAAAGCCTACTTATTGCTGCATAATATTATGCCAATGATAAAACAGTAGGCCTACTGCAAAAAAAAGAATAGATTATTTACCCAAAGGAGTGGTTAGTGGTTTGTATCCTGCAACTGCAAATTTACAGGACCTTTATTAATATAATACATAATATAACAATGATTTTATAGGCCCTAGTGCCGATGAGTGGTGATAGATGAGGATGAAGTATAAATATAAGGGTAGAGGGTAGACACGGTACCGGCACATAGCTACTCCTTTCGACAAGTACCAAGGGGACAAAAAATCTTTACGTCCCATCCGAAAGGATGGTGTAACCTTGACAGTCATATAGGTTTTCCACTAACCTGGACCGCCGAGCAGACGTCGAGGAGAACAAAGCTGTTACACTAGCCCTCAAACCCCCCATCTGCTCTAGCCAGCGGTATACGCGAGTTTCAAAGGGGAGAGCATTCACCCACTCTCCCGTGACCACACCCAAAGGTTGCTTTAAATTCGGTATTGTGTGGGAATCGGCTAAAAACCCCTGGCTAATGAATACATAACAAGAAATAGCATGCCTTCAAATGGGTTTAAACCTAGCTTTTGAGAAGTTAAACTCTTGGCCTAAACAAAAGGATATGCCTACAGAAAAATGTAGACTAGGTACATACAAATATTTAGCCTATACAAATAATAATTAGATAAGTCTTTATTCTCTTTGACATACATAATATAGGGATAAAACCCGAGATGTATTTTACAAATTGTATTTACAAAATACTTCAAAACTCAGTATTTTCAAATACAAAATACATTTACAAGTTTGTATTTGAAAACACAAAAATACATCTGTATTTTGAAAAAAACTCAAAATACATTGCAAAAATCATCAGGCTAAATCAGTGAATCAATAAACATGCATTTCAACATAATTTATTTTAATTGTAGGCCTACATAATTATTTTTGTGATTAGGCCTATGTGGATGATTGATGTCTGTGACTTGACTATTATCAGATTACAAATTTAAAAAATATGATTTAAAGTAGGCCTATGCCATGCCTACACTACACCTAACATTATGAGATGGTGATGGCAATTTTTCAGGGCTCATAATCTTATTTAAGTAACAGTATTTTTTGTGATGTAAAAGTAAAAAAAATCCTAATAGTATTTCGTACAATAAATGCTAACATTTTAACATAATACCCAATAAGCTAATTGAATGCACTGTCAAACCAAGCTTCAATGCGGAATGCGAAGGTTTATTCTGGAATACTTTGAACCAAAAATTTTCACCCTAAAGATTGTTTAAAATTTTAGATGGTTAATGTTTAGGAAGGGTAGTGCGGTTGTTCATCAGAGTAAATTTCATATTACCCATTCTTTAATGAACTGGCAATACATGTGCCATATAGAGAGAATGTTTACGCTTGATAGTAGGCCTACTTTGCCAAGCTTAGGCCTATGTAGGAAACATGAATGTGAAATGTGGAAATGTTGTCAGATAGACATTAGCATATCCTTTCCTGAACAATATCCTAAAGTGGGCCCAATTGTCTCTGGCGATGTTTGGAGATGATAAAAAATGCAAGCAAATACCAGTCCCAAAATGACAAAATAAATTATTCTAGCACTAAAAGAGTACTTCTAGATACCGTAAGGAAAACAACAATCTTTTATTAACTAACGTAGGCCTATGTGCAAACCTGCAACTTAATATAGGGGCCTAGTGGTCAAAATTTGGGAATATTTATCGCTCACTTTGGAGTAGTGGTTAACGAGAGGTATTTCTATGCTGAGGGTCGCATGTTCAAAATTTTACTCATATTTTATAAAATTTTTTGCAATTTATTACCCAATATTTCATGTTTTTTTTCCTGCTGCTTTACTGTACTGTTGGTACAAAAACTTAAGTTGAAATATTCATTTTCTGACACAAAAAGTAAGGATCAACATTTGCGGCACATCAGAGTTACGCCCGAGCACGCTCGCTGTGTGTTGGTCAGGTTAGGAAGCTTTGGGGGGACTGGTGGTGTGAGGTGACAGTTCCCAGTTTCTGAGTTTCAACTGCTTGTAGTCATCGGGAAGCGCCTTTATGATTTTGGTAATGAAAACTGTCTATAAAAGAGAGGTTAATGTTCAACAGTATGCTGGGCCAAGGTTTAACACTTTGACGGTGGGGGGGGGGGGGGGGCTAGCTGTCATGCGGGTTCTCAGTTCGTTTGAGGTGGGGCCCACATATTCTGCCGGACACTGAGGGCATTAAGTTGGTAGACCACGTTGGAAGCGAGGGAGTGTTGTTGTGATGATGGAGGATGCGGTGGGTGACGCCTGTGGCTTCAGTGGTGGACGTCTTGATAGGTGGCTGCCCTAGGGCAAGTTTAGCACCTGGGGCGCGGTTGCAAGGGTTCGATCCTGTTGGAGAAGCCTCACGCGCCAGAGTGGGAGGCCGGCCCCCCATTCACAATCTGGAGAGAGAACCTATAACAGAAGGTAAAACATGAAAGATTAGGCCATATCGTATTTTAGGGTAACTCTTGCTGTTAGTGCCTATGGCCTACCAGGACCTGCACATTAATTTTAAAAAAGTGGAAAATAGGCCCTACACCTAGACACCAGTGTCAACTCGTGACATGAAATGACATAATAGTTATGTTTTGCATAAATTGTGCTATTGTATTAAAATGTAAGTGTAGGGCCTACAGGAGCATTACTTTTTCATATAAGACCACTTTGCCACTCATGCTATTAGGCCTATGAACAACGATTTGGTTCTTGAGCAAATCCAGTTCAGCGGGATGCACCCCCTTTAACAAAAATAGGGGGAAAATCGGTAGCGTTTTCACGTACCACCCCTACTAGCAAGGTGGAAGGCAAGCAATATTTTTTGTGCGCAACTTATGACAAAGTTTTGTAACTTGTGCTGGACAAATTCAACCCACTACCGCTCAGACAGAGGAATATCCCGTGGGCCTATTATACTACCCCGTAACATGGAAAGTTGACTCATGTGCTAATAAAGCATTATAGATCACCTAGTGCCAAAGCGTAGAACTGTACAAAACCTGGACATTACGTAGGCCTATCTGTTTCTTTATCTTGAAATAGTTGTGGTCAGGGTGTGAAGGTTGGACGTCTCAGAATCTCCGGCTGCAGGCCTATCTGAAATAATAAATGAAATGAAATAAGCATAGCATAGCGGTTAGCCTTATCAGCGATACCATGTACGGTACACGTAACACAGAAACTATTCGGTTGCGGCACGGTTAGGGGGGGGGGGGGTTCAAAATAAAATCGGCATTCATTTTTGTCACAGAAATTACTCCAAAATATAGGCTACTAGGCCTACTAGATGTGAAAAAAAAAACAATACCACCCCAAAACCAAAGGCCTAACGTTTCTATTTTAAATAGTACAAAGGAATTTTAACCGAAATGGAGTTTTGCCAAAAATGGAAAAGGCGATTGGCCTCTCCCAACGAACGATTTATGTACACAGCAAATTTTTATGTCCAACATATCGTCTACACTCCGTCTTAAGGTGTACCTTAGTGTGACATTCAGCTAGGCCTAGGCCTACAGCCTACAATCGGACAAAAAATATAAGCCTAGGCCTAAACAGCCTAACTTAAGGCTTATCATATGCAGATCTAGTATTCTAGTATAGTAGGCCTAGTAGTAGTCTATCTATGTAGGGCCAAGCCTAAGCCTAGGCCTAGCCCTATGCCTAGGGGGACTAAACCTAGGCCTAGGGCCCCTAGGGATAGGGCTAGGCCTAGGCCTAGGCTGTTTTGGAAATCAAATAAGGCCTAATTACAAAATTACGTCGCCTGGGTCTAGGCCCCATTTGCGTGTTTCTAAGTTTTAGTCCTAGGCTAGCTTTTGGGGTTTGGGGTAGGGCCTAGACCTAGCCTAGGCCTTTGTGTATCCAAAACCCTAGGGCCTAGGCTAGGCATTGAATAAATTTGGGTAGGCCTAGGGCCCTACACAAAGGCCTAGGCTTTCGACGTAACCTCAAAAAACTTAGGTTGGGACCTAGGTAGGCGGGCCCCAGGCCTAGCCCTTCAATTGGCATGGGAGCAAAAACCTAAACATTTAAATAAGCCTGGGGCAATAGCCTAGACAATAATAACTGGTCCTAGGTGGTAAGGCCAAAGTATTTTAAAAGAAAACTAAACCCCAGTCTTGAAATCAGAAGTTGACAGTCCAGTTGTCCCCTCTTTTTAAAATGGAGCCATTTCGCCCGTCTTTTTGATGAAAACAGTGGATCGATAAGTCTAAAATTTTTCATCAGATGTCCTGTACAATTAATTGCTGCCCCAACCGGCATATTTTTGTATTTAATACTTTTAAAAAAGACAATTTTAAAAGAGCATGTCAAGAATAACACAAAGGGTCGGCCATAAGGCGTTACAAAAAGTTAGGCCCAGAATGGCTTCTAATTGCTGCTGCCGACCTAACCCAGAGAGTTAGACGATCCTCCGCTAGGCGAGATCCAGCAGACCCTTGTCTCTGTCGTCCCCCGCGGCCTGGCGAGAGAAGTAACTTGATGTTGTGTGTGCAGACCGGGGTTCGTTCTGCCACCAGGCGGTGCTCATAGTGCCGCGACGTCACCGACAGGGACCAGGGAGAGTACGCTTCCTGGTTCGCTCCCGCGCGGCCTACTGGCCGGAGGGAAGTAAACATTGATTGTGTGTGTTGCAGACCGGAAATTTCGTTCACTGCCACCAGGCGGTGCTCATAGTTGCGCGACGTACCGCCAGGGGACCAGGGAGAAGTACGTCATCGGTTCGTTTCCGCGCGGCCGGCGGAGGGAATAGTAACATTGATTGTTGTGTGTTGCAGACCGGGATTTTCGTTTCACTGCCACCAGGGGGGTGCTGTTTAGTGCGCGACGTCACCGCCAGGGACCAGGGAGAGTACGTCTTCCTGGTTCGCCCCCCGCGCGGCCTGGCGGAGGGAAGTGTAATCGTCAACGTGACAGGCGTGAGCAGTTTCTCCGTATAATCCACCAGAGTCAAGCACAAAGCAAGCACAATGTTGTTTTTGATAATAGGTTTGTTGCATCGGTTTTTCCTAAAAACAAAAATTATATGTTATTTATAAAAACTACCTGATTGGTTTTAAAATTGAAAACAAAATACGATTGACATAATTTAAAATACATTTCCCAAATGTCGTAATAACGTCTTTCCCGTTTAAAACCATTTACCATATTTTTTGTGTATGTTTATAAGTTGTCACCCTGTTTGAAATGAAAACTTTAATAAATTACCTTATTCTAACCGTAAAATGTAAATATAAAGATATTAAAGACAATGCTGGAGATTTGTACATAAACGTGTGTAGGGTGTTATTTTTGCTGACACTCCATCGATCAGAGGTCGAATTGGATTTATTTCTTTGGGAAGTATGGCTTAATCTCCATATACAGCAAAACACATTCGGCTTGTTAAAGGTGGGTAGGGACAGGGTTCCTGGGAGTGAACCATTTCTATACTAATAACGGTGTCACAAGTTAATTATTTAATGACATTAGTTCTAATGTTATAGTTTTGGGCAGAGCCCTCAAATCTTTCCCTATCTGGAACCGAGTTAGAATTTGTCCCAGGGTATTTCTATGCTGATCAACAGGTGAAAAGAAATAACTTCCATCTTGCAAAGATCAGTTATAGTTTCGAACAGTGGGCGGGGTGGGGGAGGGGGGGGGGTAATGATGAGTCATTTTAACAAGCCCCGCAAGTCATCAAGTATCCTAGGAACACAAAGCCCTATGGGCCTATAGGTATGCTGACTGAGTGACTGCTACTATATAGCAGTTGCAGCCTATGTTTATAATATTCTGAAGTGGGACTGTGGGAGGTTCACAACAAATAGTGGGGGGGGCACTAAAAGAAGGGAGGTTTGCTTCCTCCCGCACTTCCTTAGCACTTGGTTAGTGAGTTAGGTAGATTTCTACTCCCCGAAGCTTGAGGCGAGCTCTGGCAGTCATTGTCGTGAACCCGACGACGTTGACGACTACGACGTGACTGAATCTTTCTCTAGCACGGGTCTCTCTTGCCCCCACCCCTAGGCTAGAGTGGCACATTATGACCTAATTGTTAGAGTGCCCTTGAACAAATAAAACAAAATGTATCTCATTTTCCTTTTTCCTTTCACTATATTTCTCCATATTCAACAATAAAATGCGTATACCCTATTTTTAATGTGTTCCAAGATTTTGTTTTATGAGGCAAAGTGGCAAGATTATGGCATGGTTAAAGTAATGGCCACTTGTATCTTTGGAAGATGGGTAAAACGACATTGCTGTTTTAAAGGGAGTGATATGACAACAAATTTCTTTGGGGGAGGGGGGATGTTATCCCCCTTAATTTCTCAATTCGACCTCTGCGATTGATATCTTCTCATAATTCCTACAAATCCTGTAGTGTTGTTTCAGGAGCTTGAATGATGTACATAATTATGTTTTGGTTTTCTGGCCCGAATTATGTATAGGCCTACATAATATAATACACAATTCACAATGCAAAGGCACCGCGTCGCTGATCCGGATAGAAGCATGCCACCATCTCAACTGCCTCTGCGACAGGTGTCCTCCGTGTCGTTGGTGCCTACTCCCCGCCAAGGAAAACTTTCGACTCCCAAGACCAGAACATTATATTTTCTTACAATATACCAACAGTCATTGTACATGGCATTGTACTTACATCAGAACAGAATGTCTGTCAACACAACCCACTCTGTTAACATGGCAAAACGCGTTTTTCTCCCCTGGTAATACAATCCATTTGAGGGTTTCAGACCCGGTATTGTATATTTAAGCAAGAACATATGTTCGTTCATTGCATAACTCGAAGCTAAGCTAAGCTAAGCTAATATGTCAAATAATGAATTCAAGTGATCCAGAAACAAGACTTTGAACTAATTACAGCAGAAAATGGTTCTTCTTGTATTCAAATTTGCAAATGATCGTTCAATGAACCACGAATAATTCTTTAAAAAATGATCACGAGTTTAATTATCAGCACAACCACAACCAGTGCGGGCACAGTCCCAGCAGATGACCGATGTTGGTTACGTTCGAGTGCACGTTCACGTAGAAATGTGGACATGAAATCGATAATAAAATATTATGAATGTATTATAATGTAACTTCTGAACAAGTTAGTAAACAAAGTATTTTTTTATTATTAGAAGTGCGATGTAAATCAAGTCAAGTGTTATTTTATAGCATTTGTAGCATCTATTTTGTGACCAACTTCAAAAACTTGCAGTGTATGAAGATTTTCCAATATTTTTATTTTCAAATTATGTCATCAAGTTTGTACTTCTGTATCGTTTCTTCTTTTTCCACGCGTTCAGTTCAGTCTCCCGAGTTTAAGAGTCTTGAGTTAAGTTGCTGGGACTTGGGAGATGATTTGAAAACGCTGTTTGAAAAAGCGAAGTCGTTTTCGTGTTCGAAATAAATTATTTATCTTCTACCGAAAACGTCTTTCGGTTGCGATGGGAGTTGAAAGTCTGTTGCAGTTTGTGTTGCAAAGTTGCTGGTGATGTTGACGAAAGCGAACTTCCGAACTAATCAAAATGTAAGTAAGTAAGTAAGTAAGTAAGTAAGTAAGTAAGTAAGTAAGTAAGTAAATAAGTAAGTAAGTAAGTAAGTAAAGTACTATTTATAGTTAACAGTTACGCACTCAAACAGGGGCGGAACTAGCCCTTGTTTTTCGGGGCAAGGACAAACATTTTTGTAACCTCCAAAGATCATGATGGTCAGCACAACTAGTGAAAGAGGTTTGTGGATAATTTATAGGTATTCACTCTTTCCTGGGTAAGGTACACGATTGGGAACAATTGGGGGTCATGGAGGGTGCCCCCCCCCCCCCCCAGTTCATGCAGGTCCGGGGGGCACAGTCCCTGAATTTTTTCGATTTTAAGAATGTGATAGGAGTATTTTGACGAGTTTATTTTTACAAAAACCTTAAAAGAGATGTTTAAAAAAATAGCAAAATAAGGAAAAATATCGGTATTTATATAATATCTGAATAAATACCTCGTCAAATAAGAACTGTGCCCCCCTCGCCCCCATGCACGTAGGCCTAGTAAGGCCACTGCAGTTTAACAATAAGGTTATGTTTGGTCGGTCTCGAACTCCTCGTGGTAGCTTGAATGAAAGTAGTCTCTAGGTCTCAACCCTGGTCAACACCACTTCAGGCGTTTATTACATAAACAGACAATGTCCAGAATTAACGATTTCTAGCCTAGACCATGGAAAAATTCGAATTTTCACTGGGAATAATACTATCATAGAAGTTTTTGACACTTGGAAGCTTCGCAAACGCTTTTTCAGGCGCGTTGTTGGATGAGCGTAATTATTTTAAACGAAAAAAAAGCGTACAATAGTGATTTTCATGAGAAAATTTTTTTCGAATACGCTCAAATTTCACAGGAATATATTAATTTATGAAATTTAGGGTCTGTGAAAAAATCATTACAATTGGATATAGCATGTAGGTGTTATAAGTCGAAGAAATGATTTTAAAATAGAAAAAATCGTAAAATTGCGATTATGATGAGAAATATTTTTTCGATTGCGCTCAAATTTCAGACGAATATATTAATTCATAATATTACGGTTCTGTGAAAAAATCATCATAATCGGATAAAGCATGTAGGCCTAGGTGTTATAAGTCGTAGATTTTTTTTAAAATCGAAAAAAATCGTAAAATTGCGATTTTTATGAGAAATAATTTTTCGATGCGCTCAAAAACGTGGCAGTTCTAAGTTCAGAGATTTCGAAGGCATCCACAAAATTTCATCGCATTTGGAGTATCGGTTTAGCCGGAATCGTGTTAACAAACACACAAAAATACATACAGAAAAAAAAGAAAGAAAGAAAAAAAAAAACATTCCGGATTTTTTTCTCCAGTGTATAGTTAAATGGAATCTTCGCTTCGCTCGCTACGCTCATCCAAAAAAACAACCTGTGTCACACGATTAGGCTTGAAAAACATCAGATTTTTTCATTTTTCCCCCCGCTTTAAATGCAGTGCAAATAGGTGCTGCTGTCCAGCTGTTCTATGTTGGAACTACATATTAACTACATATTATATCCTATAGAACTGTCTGGAACACTAACTGAGCAAAAATGAAAACTTACTGATCGTGATGAAAATTGGAGGGGACCTTCACAATCTCTGAACTTAGACCTGCCACGTTTTTGGGTACAATCGAAGAAATATTTCTCATGATTATCGTATACTTTTACGATTTTTTTTCGATTTTTAGTGCGATATTTTCGTGACATTTGGGCCGATTCTGACCAGACAAATGGGGCAACAACGTTCATATTTTACATGGACATTAAGGTTATGGTGATGTAGTAGCCTACCTTTTGAAAGAAAAAGTTAGCCATAATCTATAGATATAAAGGTTTTAATATGTTTTTTGAGGTATACAATAATAATAATTAATAAGTAACTATAGAAACTTGACAACAATCATCTACAATGCGTAGAAAAAGCCTCCAGATATTTTACATTCTAATTACCATAGCAATTAGTACTACTTTATAAAAATAATACCAATTTAACAAAAATAATTTTGCAATGTAACTTGAAGAAGTAAAGAGATCCCACGCATACTAAAAACTTAAAAAAAGCTCATCCATCAACGCGACTAAAAAAAGCGTTCGCTAAGCGGCCTAGTGGTATTGCATGCTAATGGATTAATAGCAGCTTCTATTGTAGCCTATAGTAGAAGTTTCAAATTGTTTGCTAAACTGTTGATTTTTCGTCTCGATTAGCCAAAGTTGCATAAATATGAGACGTTAAGCAATATCCAATCTATCAAGGTTTGTTTACTCTTGTGTAATGTGGACGTCAGGGCAACACATGAACTCCTTAGCATAATTGTTAGAGTGTACAAACTCTTTTCAGAAGATTTGTATTAATATAATTACAGTGTTCAGTTTTTGGATGAGCGTAGTTAGCGAAGCGAGCGAAGCGAAGATTCCATTTCACTACACTGGAGAAAAAAATCCGGAATGTTTTTCTTTTTTCTTTTTCTGTTTGTATTATTGTGTGTTTGGTAACACGATTCCGGCTGAAACCGATACTCCAATTACGATGAAATTTTATGGATGCCTTCGAAATCTCTGAACTTAGAACTGCCACGTTTTTTTAGCGTAATCGAAAAATTATTTCTCATTAAAATCGCCATTTTACGATTTTTTCGATTTAAAAAAAATCTTCGACTTCTAACAACTACATTTTTTATTCGATTGTAATGATTTTTTCACAGAACCTTAATTTTATGAATTAATATATTCGTGTGAAATTTGAGCGCAATCAAAAAATGTTTAATTATGAAAATCGCAATTTTACGATTTTTCGATTTTTAATATAATTTCTTCGACTTATAACACCTGCATTATCCTGTTGTAATGATTTTTTCACAGAACCTTAATTTTATGACTTCATATAGAAAGGTGAAATTTGAACGCAATCGAAATATAATTTCTCGTGAAAATCGCAATTTTACGCTTTTTTCATAAAAATAAATAAATTCTTCGACTTATAACACCTACTTGCTTTATCCGATTGAATGATTTTTTACAGAACCTTAATTTTATGAATAATTATATTGGTGTTAAGTTTGAGTGCAATCGAAAAATAATTTCTCATGAAAATCGCAATTTTACGCTTTTTTCTTTAAAAAAAAAATTACTCTCATCCAACAACGCACCTGAAAAAGCGTTTGCGAAGCTTCCTAGTCTATCACAATTGAAACAATCTGCTGACAAAGATGGCGGGGTCGGGTCGGGTCAAGCTTTTCTGTTGCAATTTTCTTCATTACATAACAAATTAAAAAAGCCGCAACAGCTGCAGGTGGCTGCAGAGTGTATTGAACACGATATAAGTTTTTCATGTTTACGCTAATAAGTTATTCGGTAAACATTCGTGTGCAAGGTGCAGTAACTTGAGTCACGAGTGAATTGAAAAAAGTGACAACATATTAATTAAGACCACCACAATACTCGCTCGGCACATACGTCGGTTATCGCATCATTAGACACATACAGTGGCTTATCCAGGAATTCATAGGGGGAGGGGTTGGGTTCAACCAATTCACCCAAGCCAGGGGTTTGACGTGTACGCTCCTTATGGATAGTTCCCGCCAGGCGCGGGCCCTTGCTGCCCATGAAATCTCTAATCATTTTTTCGGAATTTCTGTTTTGAGATGAAATTGTGATTTTGATATATGAACAAAATTTTTCTTCTGCCTTCGTCATGAAATAATTTCTTCAGATCAAGGATGTTCAGGATATTACATTATCTGCAATACAAATAAGCTTAAAATACATATTTTTTTCAGCTTGCACGTGAAAAGAATTTCTTTACTTTGAGCCCCATTTTCCCATTTTCGTTGTTTTTGTGATTGGAAAATGCAATGCATAATCATTGAATAAACGAGTATTGTGTCATAAACACGCCTTAGAAATATCCATACTTTTCGTCGAGTCAAAAATATATCTTCTATAAAAAGCTCAAATTATGCCCTGTAGGGCAAATCTGTGGTAAGCCCCCCCCCCCCCCCCCCCCCCCCCAGCACCACAAACCCCATCGAGGTTGATCCACATTTTATAGTTGAGCCGCCCCCATTTTGGTGGCTAGAACCCCGCCTGGTCCCCGCCCACTGGGGTTTGACGAGAACGGTCCGTTACAGCACAGGTCTGCAGCAACCTGATCAGTGCTGCTGTCGGCGCGCGTTTGGACGGCAACTTTTGTACCACGAAACCAAGTTGTTTTATGAGCTACTTTTCTATTGGATGGATGGGTTTTACGTATACGCTCCTCATGGATAGATCCCACCCACTGTGGTTTGACGTGAACGCGACGTCACAGCGCACTTGATTAGTGCTGCTTTTTGCACGCGTTTGGTGGCAACTTTTGTACTACGATTTCTCCAAGAAACCAAGCTACTTTTCTATTGGATACAACTGTTCGTTTCAGCCAATCACGTCACTGGACTCAGGACAACTAGCTAGGCGGTAGGTGGAGCCATCCTTGGAGGCTGGATCGTTTCGTTATGGCGGCCTCGTGTAGCCACGCGTTTCAGCTGGATAATCAGTGGCGGGCGAACATGCAAATTCGGAGCCCAGGCGCCGATACTTAGAGGGGTAGGTGGGTGGTCCCGCAGGGACCGACTTATCCATAACTTTTCAATGAAACAAAATATTTTTTAATACTTAAATTCCAAATTGAAATCATACTGAATAGGGAATATTCCACTTAATATTTTATATTTTATTTTAATTCTTATTCATGTCTTAATAGTCACTGCACTTTTTTTTTATTTAAAAAAATGTTTTTTGTGTAATTTAAACAAGAATTAAATGGGTCCCCCAGTTTGCGCGCCAAAAACGAGCGTGCGCCATCTTTGGACGGTACTACGTCATAACTGTGTTGAGTCAAGGCCAATTGGAAACTAAATGTACGTATATTTGTACATATTTACATTCAGACGGCGGTGCTCGCCCATCCGCTCAACACAAACAACTCCACAGGGATGTACATTTTTACCGTCTTTTGTTTTTCTTTTTTCGTGTGTGACAGGAGATTTCGCGAGATCATTGTGATAAAGAATAACGAGCATTTTGTCTTGAGTTTTTGCATAGCCTAGGACTATCATGGTATTCTTTATCTACAAAAGGCTTTAATTAGTCATCAAAGTAAGGTTTTTGTGCGGGATGTGTGTCAGAACATGAACGTGCAGGCCTAGGGTGTTATATAAAGGTATTTGAAAACTGACAACAACAACAACTACATGTATCATGTTGTTAGGTTGGTACTAGGTAGAAGATTTCTAAGTTGTTTGGTGGGACCTAAAAAAGTAGGACCCCGCACTTTACTGTATTGTCATTGTATCAATAAACAGTCAACTAAAAATGTAATCCGTCGTTATTTGTAAACTATTAATCCATCCTGACTAGAAAACGTAATAAGAATATATAATATGGTGTCTTAAAATGGGATTTAAGTTTATTTACAAGTTTATCTCGTAGAGCGCGATTATAAAAATGTTTTTATAAAAAGTGAGGTTAGGCGGGGCCGACCACATGTTGAAAAAAATATAAAAACGAGTGAATATTCATTCCGCGCATAGCCTAGCCTAGGCCTACCATTATATATTACAAGAATAATAATGGAAGGGTTTCGTGTTCCGCCCGTGTTGAGAATTAAAGATAATCCACGTGTAGAATGGAAGGCTTGGAGGCAAGAGTTTGAGACCTACATCTCTGCCACAGGTTTGGATACAAAGCCAGATCCTCGAAAAATAGCTATGTTGATAAACTTAATTGGACCCGACGCTCAACCCATTTTTAACAACTTCGTTTTTGAAACCCCAGAAGACAAGAAGAAGTACGAGGTAGTACTAAGAAAATTTGAAGAACATTGCTTGCCACAGGTGAATATAATAATGGAACAGTTTAATTTCTTCAATGTAAAACAGAAAGAAGGACAGCCGTTTGATAGCTTCTTGACGGAACTCCGTACCAAATCAGGCACGTGTGATTTCGGAGATCAGTTGGACAACCTACTCCGAGCTAGAATCGTGTTTGGGATCCGGGATTTCTCGCTACAAGAAAAGTTACTCCGAGACGGTGCCCTATCCTTGGACAAAGCCATCACTATTTGCCGGGCGGCTGAGGTATCAAAACAACAACTCGAGCAGCTCCGAGACCCACAGGTAGGCCTAGTTCCAAGTGAAATAAACATTGTGAAGACAAAGCGCAATCGCAACCCTAAGAAAAAATCAGCCAGTACTAGCGAACCAAAAACTGATAAATACTACAGTGAACCGACCACAACTAAAACTGGGACCAAAGCTTTTGACTGTCGCAGTTGCGGTAATAAACATCTACCAAGGGCTTGTCCTGCTTTTGGTAAAGAGTGTTATGTGTGTCATAAAAATAATCATTATAGTTCAATGTGTTTCAACAAGAAACCTAACCCTAAACAGGTTAAAGAAGTGACACTTGAAGAAAATGAGTATGTAGTTCACTTACTAGAAGAACAGTCTGTATCACAAGTTGAGAAGGATGTGTGGCTTACTAATTTAAAACTGTGTGATAAAAATGTAACTTTCAAGCTAGATACAGGTGCTCAGGTGAATGTCCTACCAGGTAAAATTTTTGACAGCCTAGGCCTATTTTCTAAAAACAAGGTAAGAGATACCAACACAATATTGGTCACCTTCGGGAATCATAGAATCAAGCCTAGAGGTGTAGTTAGAGTTAGCTTGTACCAAGGGTAGCAATGAACCTATGAAATTAGATTTTATTGTTGCTGACATAGAGTCACAACCATTGCTAGGCCTAGTAGGATGTCAGAAACTGAACCTTATTAGAAAAGTGGACAAGGTTAATGTAGCTAGAAACCTTGGACAGTGGATTCAGACTAAAGAGGGTATTGTAGCTCAATACAGTGAGTTGTTTGAAGGATTAGGGAAAATCCCAGGTGAGCATAACATGGTTTTAAACGATAAGGTAGATCCTGTTATTCAGGCCCCTCGAAAGGTCCCATTTCAGCTCCAACCCAAACTGAAAGAAACCTTAAACACTCTTGAAAAACAAGGAGTCGTATCCAAAGTAGATCACCCTACTGACTGGGTCAGTAGTCTCGTTATAGTGGAGAAACAAGATGGACGTCTACGTCTCTGTCTTGATCCTAGAGATTTAAATATGGCGATTAAGCGGGAACATTTTGCAATTCCGACTGCCGAAGATGTCGCGATTCGTATGAACGGAAAAAAAGTGTTCACAATACTGGACATGAAGGACGGTTTTTGGCATATACAATTAAACAATTCTAGTGCTGACTACTGTACTTTTCAGACCCCTTTCGGTAGATATCGCTTTGAAAGGCTTCCATTTGGTGTCAGCTCGGCACCAGAAATATTCCAAAAGAAGGTCATGAAAATATTTGGTGATATTCAGGGAGTGTGGATTGTGTTTGATGACTTAATAATTGCAGGCACAACTGTAGAGGAACATGATCAGATACTTCTTGCAGTGCTAGAGAGAGCCAAGCAGTATGGAGTGAAGTTCAACAAGGAGAAGATGCAACTACGAGTGGACTCTGTCAAATACGTAGGACATCTGGTAACATCGGAAGGACTCAAACCAGACAAGGACAGAATTCGAGCAATGGTTGAGATGCCTCGCCCAACAAGTAAGGAAGATTTACGCCGATTTCTAGGCATGGTCACGTATGTAGCTCAGTTTGTACCCAAACTTTCACATACCACTGCCCCATTAAGGGAATTGTTAAAAAATGATGTTGATTGGCAATGGCAGCCTCAACATGAGAAAGCATTGGCTAGTTTAAAAGAGAAACTGTGCAATGCACCTGTTTTGCAATATTATGATCAAGCCAAACCCCTAGTTTTACAAACCGATGCCTCGAAAGACGGGTTAGGTGCATGCTTGATGCAAGATTCTCTTCCAATTGCATATGCATCTCGCAGTCTCACTGCAGCAGAGAAAAATTATGCTCAAATTGAAAAGGAAATGCTTGGAATAGTTTACGGTGTACAAAAATTTCACCAATACGTGTACGGTAGAAACGTAAATGTACATACTGATCATAAACCACTTGTCGTTATCGTGAAGAAGGAGCTAAATCTAGTGTCATTTAGGCTTCAGCGAATGTTGCTTAAATTGTTAAGATATGATTTAAATGTGTCGTATGTCCCTGGCAAAGAGTTGTTCTTGGCTGATACACTATCAAGGGCCTATCTAATGGACCCGGTGAGAGGATCCAGAACTTAACGTCATTGTACATACAGAAAAACATTTAGCCATTAGTCCTGCAAAGAGGGAGGAAATCAAAAAGCAACTTTAGCTGACACAGCCTTCAGCAAATATTCACTAAACAGAAGGATGGAGCACGAGTTACCAGGTGAAAGCTTATTGAACAGTGCAGAACAGACTCTGGTCGTATGGAAACTGGTAGGAAAAGTCTCTGTACCTCGAAAGTATGCGTTGAGAAATGTAATAATTCTGAGGCCATCAAGACATAGGACTGTAAGAAATGTAAATCAACAGAGTCATTGTGGCATGACACAGCAATGAAGGACAGGTCACAGGAATTCGTATTGCCTGGATGACAGCAAATCGAGAACAACCAAGTGCCATCTCCTATAAAGTTTCTGACGAACAATCGAAATTGCTGCCATTATTCCATTTGGAATCGAGCATTAAAGAACGCGTTGTCCGTGGCGTTTCTAGATTTGTGATTTCAGTGACTACCTTTGTTTAAATTGATAACTTCAAACTTTAGAAATTCTTATGCGAGGCAAAAATTCAGTTAGAAAGTCATTGATAGTTTCCAAATGATGAGCTGTCGACTCAAGATGGTACCAAACGATAACAATTTGTTCCATCGCAGTCATAGTATCGTACAAATCAATTTGCAAGAGATGGAGCATAAAATCATCACAACCAACAATGCCACAATCAATCGATTGCAGAGAGGCTAACTGCGAGTAAAATCAACTCCGTAAACTCAATGGAACCTCTGATTTCTATACAGTCTTTTAGAATCAGCTTAATAACTTGGATTTTTTACAAAAGAACTTTAAAGCACAGTTCATAAATGCAGAAACTTCGCAAAAGTTTGGTTATCAAAGAACTTGAATTTAAAGCTATTGAGTGAACAGAACTTTTAAACAGTTCTTTAAAAAAGTCGTCCAAGAAGTTTTCTAGAGTAATGGGTCCTCTACCTGAATAATATACTATTGCAAAGGTTAGAAATTAGACGTGCGAGATAAGGCAAAAAGCAATCCAAATGGAAAATGGGTCCTACATACATCGTTACTCACGGGCTATACCGCAATTCGCTATTCACGAGACGATTGCACCAATCTGTAAACCCATCGCTTCCAAAATCACATCAGGAAGATTATGCCCAAGACAAATCAGCTGCCAGAACCGTGTTACGATTGGTCTTTAAGATTTGAACCTCACATGCATAAAGATAAACTACCACTCTTAGAATACAGATCAACTCCAGTTATTAGACATAACGATCTCAGCCAAGACTATGAAATATTATGACTAAAAGTTGCGTGTAACTTTAATAAGAATCATAGCTGAACAATGTTTAGGAAGCCTTGTAAACAAAATGTCTTCATAGATGTTTTAATAGTAATGTTCGGTCTCTGAAAAGGGACTTAAAAATAGAGGATTGAAATGAACAGAACATAATGGGTACAGCTATTAAGGGTAATAGGTGAAGATTTCTAAGGTTATTCGTGGACCAAAAAGTAGACTCCCGTAGAACGAAGATTTGACATCATTAAACCGTCAACTCAAATGTAACCGCCGTTATTTGAAATATTATCTCCGAATAACAAATACCTTCATAAACCATGATATACGGTTGGCAAGTTTTAGAGCCTCCTTGTCTCACGATCAAGGCAAGTAGCCTAATAGAAACAAAATCCCGTATATCTACAGGGAAAGTTGCCTAAAAACTTTGATTATGATTTTACTCTAGTAATAGCTTGAATTTTAGTTTTGATTTTGATTGCTAATCGCATCATTTAACTGTTTCATAACTACATTAATGTAAATATGTGAATCGTGTTTACTTTAGACATAGGCGTGCTTTGTTATAAAAATGACGACATAACTCAATCTACATAATATATTACTTGTGGTCTGGAAGTAAGTTTCAGGAGGGTGGATCAAACAAGTTCGACCCACTTTACTGTTTTGTCCTGACTTAAAACAAGTCAACTAATTTAACGGCGTATTAAACATGATTATCCTACTAGGAAAAAGAAAAAATAATATAGTTGATTAAGCCTAGGGAGTCTTTTAAAATGCCTAAATTTTTAAGTATTAAGCGCAATGGCAATATCCTATTGTATGGCTGGTCCTACTGCATTGTACTTTAAGTTAGATACTATTCTGGATTGGAGCTAGACTGGACTTTCAGTTTGCATATCATTGATTGGCTAAAGAACATATAATGTTGATAGGACTAGTGACAAAGTAATTAGGAACCGGCCACCGGTACACTTAGCTTACCTAGGCCAGTCATGTGTTTAGACGTAACACCGACAGTCTTGGATGCTATAACCGATGCCGACAAGTCGAGTATTACAACATGCTTGGTTCTGAGCTCTCGATCCCTCGCGTTGGATCAAACAGTTTAGTTAGATCAGTCGTTATAGTTCGATTTAAACAAAAAATGCTGCTTTTTGTAAACGGCTATAAACACTGGATATTATTCAGGCAAAAATACATATTTGTAATCGGGACGAAATACTTCTTCTAAAAAATCTATTCGTACAGTATTTGGCGGAAGTGGAATATTCCCTATTGTATGGCTGCAGCTCTTACTCATTACTTTAGAGTTGATACTGGACTGTTGGATTGGATTAGATATTGCTCAGCTTAACGTCTCATATCAATGCACTTTGGCTATTCGAGACGATGAGTAATGATAGATGAGGATGAAGTATGAACAGAAGGGATTAGGGGAAACCCGGCACCGGCACGTAGCCTACTTCTTTCAAAAAGTACCAAGGGGACGGACGGTGTAACCTTGACAGTCATATAGGTTCCTCCACTAACCCGGACTGCCGAGCAGACGTCGAGGAGAACGAAGCCGTTATACTAGCTCTCGAACCCTTCAGGTCATGAATAATGATTTAGTTAGATGAGCGTAGCGAAGATTCGATTTCACTACACTGGAGAAAAAATCCGTTTTTTTGTGTTTGTTAACACGATTCCGGCTAAACCGATAATCCAATTGCGATGAAATTTTCTAGAGGCCTTCGAAATCTCTGAACTTAGAACTGCCACGTTTTTGAGCGCATTCTAAAAATTACTTCTCGTGAAAATCGCAATTTTACGATGTTTTTCGATTTTTAAAACATTCTTCAACGAATAACACCTACATGCTTTTTCCGATTGTAATCATTTTTCCATAGAACTTTAATTTTATGGATTAATAAATTCGTGCGACATTTGAGCACAATCGAAAAATTATTTCTTATGAAAATCGCAATTTTACGATTTTTTTTTCGAATTTTAAACTTTTCTTCGGCTTGAACATGGAACATGCTTTAACCGATTGTAATCATTTTTTCACAGAACCTTAATTTTTTAAATCAATATATTCTTGTGAAATTTGAGCGCAATCGAAAAATTACTTCTCATGAACACATAACTGATGCTCAATGCTCTAATTACGCTCATCCAACAACGCGCCTGAAAAAGCGTTTGTGAAGCTTCCTAGTTTAGAAGTGCAGACAAATATTGGCATCCAGTAGTTCTCAACTAATTACAGTAGCAATTATTTTTTTGTTTTCTAAATTAACAGACACGTTCGTTACCCTAGCTTGATTTGATTCATTTTGATTGATGTTGAAAATTTGACGAATTTGATAAACTGCTGGTATAGCATGGAGGACGTCGAAAACGTTTTCGACTTCTCTGTTTTAAGTTTTAAGTTATCGTCGTTATGAAGCAGGATTATCGACGTCGTGAATGCAATAAGAAGAAAATTCTTGGCCCTTGTTGAATTGAAATAAAATTTCCAGTACAATTTCGAGTTAATAGAGCATTGATTTCAATGAGATCGAGACATCAAATTTGTCACTAAAAGAATTAAATTGTATATTTTCTCTTGGAATATCGAATTCGTTTTCGGTAGCTAATTTGAATAGTTTGGGTTTGTAAAAAAGTGTTTCTCCAAAACCCACAGATTCGTACCAAATTACCTTGAAGTTTGAACATCCATTTTTCTCGGCGGAAGCCCCCGGATCCCCTCGTTTTAATATATAATGCGATTTTGTAGTTTTCCTAAATCCCGAATTATGGAACTGCAAAAACGGAGAACACGAAAATAATTTCACAAAGTTTTGCTGCAAAGCGCACAGATTTCTATGAACGACCTTGAATATATAGCCTACCGTTTTTTCAAAGGTGCCAGCTGCCCCCGATATATTCTTCGTGTTGCTTTCACAATGTGTATTTTTTCCAATCCTGGCTATTATTACAAACCGTTGGCTTTATGAGTTCACAAAGAAAACAATACTTTCAGCCATTGCATTTAAAATTTTATTAGGCGAGTGAGCGCAGCGAACGAAGTCTTTCCTAACGCTACTCGATCGGGCCTTGGCCGTGAGCATTGTCTGTATGTTAAATCATAAATGTATGTTAAATGTATGTATGTTAAATGTTTGTTTGTCTGTCCGATCCTATACGGCCGAACGGCCAAATATAGATTGAGCTGAAATTTTAAACAGACATCCGTGACCAGGTAACTGAGAACTGCTAACAAAATGAGCACAATCCATTTCGATTTAAACCTACAAGAAATAATAAACTGAAAAATAGACTGCCAATGTAAAGAAATTTATTTAACGACAATGAGAAAAAATATTTTTTGTTTGTTATTTACCTGGCTGTGAAATGCCGTGCTCAAGGTCTATCAAATGTTGAACGTCAAGGTACCCCCAAATTCCGCTCGTAGATTGAGTAAACCTTGCAATATTTTCACGTATTTCGTACTGGCTATGATTTCCATAGTATTGTCACAGATGATGGACTACACTGCATTATATGCATTTCAAAACATGTTTAATAATTTTTTAAATACAATCCAGAAATTACAAAATCTTTTTCGACCAGGGGATTAAACCCACGTCTCCCACATTTCGGCTATAAAGGGCGCCTTGGCCAACCAGACTAGGGAAACGCCTAAGTCGTTGTTAGACGAGTGAGCGAGTCATGTGTTGAGTACCCGGCAACATTTGCATATTAAGATAAGTTTGATAATTATATTCGTATAAATAATAGGGTTTTAAAGTTTAGTTGGTGTAAGGGCGCGTCAACTGTAAGGCCATAATGCGCCACTCTAGCCTATGATAGACTAGGGAGGCCGAAGGTAGGGGAAAAAAAGTAATGTTACCGGGTACTCAACACATGGCTTACTCACTCGTCTAACAACGACTTTGGCGTTTCCCTAGTTACATAAACGATAAACATGGGTAAATCAACATCTAAAATATCAGATTAATTGCTTTCTAGTACTAGGAAGCTTCGCAATCGCTTTTTCAGGCGCGTTGTTAGATGAGCGTAAAATTTAAAAAAGCGTAAAATTGCGATTTTCTTTGGAAATAAATTTTTGATTACGCTCAAATTTCACACGAATATAATAATGCATAAAATTAAGGTTATGTGAAACAATCATTACAATCGGATAAAGCATGTAGGTGTTATAAGTCAAATAAATTTTAAAAATCGAAAAAAATCGTAAAATTGCGATTACCATAAGAAATAATTTTTTGATTGCGCTCAAATTGCACACGAATATATTAATTCTTAAAATAAAGGTTCTGTGAAAAAATCATTACAATCGGATAAGGCATGTTGGTGTTACAAGTAAAAAAATGTTTAAAAAATAAAAAATAATCGTAAAAATGCGATTTTTATAATAAATAATTATTCGATTGCACTCAAATTTCACACGAATATATTAAATCATAAAATTAAGGTTCTGTGAAAAAATCATTACAATCGGATAAAGCATGTAGCCTAGGTGTTATAAGTCGAAGAAATTTTAAAAAAAAATCGGAAAAAACATAAAATTGCGATTTTAATGAGAAATAATTTTTCGATTGCTCTCAAAAACGTGGCATTCCAAGTTCAGAGATTTCGAAGACCTCCAGAAAATTTCATCGCAATTGGAGAATCGGTTTAGCCTGAATCGTGTTAACAAACAGACAAAAATACAACAAAAAAAAGAAAAAGAAAAGGGAGAAAACGAAAAAAACATTCCGGATTTTTTTCTCCAGTTCCAGAGCCACTCAAAAGCATAAAGAGGGATGATAGTTTATGTTATTATAAACATATTCTATATTCAACATTAGAATCAACGCGATGAGGACGAGGTAAAATGAAGAGTGAGATATCGAAGTCTTCTATCAATAATTCACTATCACTTACGATCCTCTCAAGGGCGGAGAGCCCCTACCTAGGGACCCTGAAATTTTGCGAATGACTTTTTCACTAAATGATGCTAAATATGCATGACATAAAGCAATAGTCACGATTTTCTGCTATATTAGAAAATCTGTAACTTTTTCAATTTTTAGCTTCAAAATATGCAATTAATTTGACAATTGAGCATAGAAATCAACGCACATGACAGTTAAAAATAATACTATTATCGAACACGCCTAGCTAATTCCAGTAAAGTTCACTTTATATGGCCCAAATATTCGTTTTTGTTCATGTACGTGTTCATTTCGCTGAGGAGTAGTGATTTCACTGCTATTTTCATGACGAAATGATGCCTTTTCCTTGAGTTTATATACTATCTTTGAAGATATATTTTTATAACGAAATGAGAACACGACTATGTTTATGTTATAGATAGAGAACCTTATGCAGCCAGGGCCGGATTAAGACATTTGGCGCCCGTAGGCTTTAGAACAAAAACACCCCCCCCCCCTCCCACCTAATTTCAACATGTTGAAAAACATAATATGCATGCATTTTAGCTTAAAAAGAAAAAGTAGATAACTAGTAACTAGCAATTCAACTCGATCACCACATTGTATAATTTCCCTGGCCCTAGACTCGTCCGTTGTAGTCGCGCAAATCAGGCATTGGCAAGCAATTTTTTTTTTGCCTTTTCCTTGGCAAAGGTGTCAATGATGGGATCATAATTTAAACTTAAAAATTTGTAAGTGGTGCCGGAAGTGCATTTTGGTTGGGGGGCGGGGGGCAATAAAACACTTTTTGGATGAGCGTAGCGAGCGAAGCGGAGATTCCATTCTACTACACTGGAGAAAAAAATCCGGAATGTTTTTTTTTCTTTCTTTTTTTCTGTTTGTATTTTTTTGTGTTTGTTATTACGATTCCGGCTAAACCGATACTCAAATTGCGATGAAAGTTTCTGGAGGCCTTCAAAATCTCTGAGCTTAGAACTGCCACGTTTTTTAGCGCAATCGAAAAATTATTTCTCATGAAAATCGCAATTTTACGCTTTCATCGTTTTTAATAACTTCTTCGACCTATAACACCTACATGCTTTATCTTATTGTAATTATCTTTTCACAGAACCTTAATTGTATGAATTATTATATTTGTCTGAAGTTTGAGCGCAATTAACAATTATTTCTTCTGAAAATCGCAACCCAGCAAACATGAGACTCTGGGCCCCGTGCGGGACAACCAAGGGAAGTGCGGGTAAAATGCGGGTTAGGGACAGCTACGGGACAACCCGCACGGGTCCCGCGAGGGACATGTTAGGGACATGTCAGGGACATTTATATCTGGGAGAGCTACGGGACAACCCGCACGGGTCCCGCGAGGGAAACTTACGGGACACCCCTTTCGGGAAAGCAACGGGACAACCTCAGTCCACCCTGGGTCCCCGCCCGCGAGGGAAACTTAAGGGACACCCCTTTCGGGAAAGCTACGGGACAACCCGCACGGGTCCCGCGAGGGTAACTTCAGGGGTAACCCAAAATGTGGAGTAATTAAATTAAAACAATACGTGTGTATAGATTTATGTAGAATACTTCCCTTGATTTATTCTTTTAGTTCTATTTCATTGCAAATCGTTTTTTTATAACTGAATATAGGATAGGCCTATATAGACGTTAATTAAATAAATAAATATAATAATTTCATTTCAGACGAGTAAATCGTATTAAGTCTTAGTTAAGTTGTGAAGGTATGTTGTCTGGTTGTCGGCCATTGGTGGAGTTCGCAACTTGAGTTAGGTGTCCTGTATCATTGCTGTGATCAGTTTTTGACTTAGCCTATACAATTTTATGTCTAATATATTAGAGTCAAGATCTTTTGTACTATATTGTTATCAAGATTTGAACACAAGAATGAAGATTCGCGTTCGGTCGTTTCGCGAAAGTTTGATTTTTCCCTGATTTGCTGTTCCTGATTTTTGGCAAACCTCATATTCGTTTGAGGATCGTCTAATAAATCTGTTTTTTTTCTTTTCGTTTTTCTTTTTTGATTATTTTTTCCTTTCTTTCTTTCTTTTTATTACTTTCTACAAATTAAATACAAAGTAGGCCTAATCTTAAAAATATGTTGAAGGAAATCAGAGAGTGCATACGATAGCCATAGCAAATTATGCGTGATATCCCTTCGTTACAACTAAATACACGTAAACCTAATTTTGTATAAACAAAATTAATTAATAAATAAACTTAATGTTGTAGAATCAAAACATGCTATAGACATAACAAAGAACATACATTGTAAATGATAATTTAACTGAAATAATTTTTTATTGTAAGTAGTATTGAAATTAGTGGTGATAATATTAATATGACGATAAAGGACGATCACAAAAACCTATGCCTTATTCGGGATTCAAACCCACGTACTCGATGAGCGCCCTAATTGTATGTGCCACCGCGGACGTCGAGGGGGGGGGGTAATTGATCGCATTCGTTTAGTTATAAGATAAAAGAAACAATTCTCTGTTCTTGACCTACCGTCGTCCAATGCAATATATCCAGCCAGCATAAGATTTAATGATCGAGTATTTGTTAAAGCCTAATAATCGAAGAGGATGGCATGGATTTAAAAATATATAATAGTATCATGTTTAAATAAAGACCAAAACACATTTTCAATATCACAATAGTTAGACTGCAATGTTACGTTCCGCTATCCACGCAAGCGCGCTCCCTTTCATAAGCCATCTAACGCGCCGAAAACAGTATAGGTGCTGTAGCCGAGTGGATAGAGCGTCTGACTCCGGAAGAAGGCATTGCGGGTTCGAGTTCGGCTGTTGTCAATAAAATTTATATGTCTGATAATTCTTGTCTATATTCTATGTACTCATTCCCTTCAGATTAAATGTATAAATTGAGAAAGTGGCATCGCGTAATAAATAATTTAATTTTAAAATTTTGTCCCGTTTTATCTGTTGAGTTCTTTGAGTGTCTACTAGATGGCGCTAGAAGCAATGCACGGGAAACACTGGGACGAGTGCGGGACACGTGCGGGACCCGTGCGGGACCCAGACGGGACCCGGACGGGACCCGTGCGGGAAAATAGCGGGTAGACTATGGGACCCGTCCGGGACCATCAAGGGTAGGTCGCGGGCATGAGCGCGCGGGAAACATTTGGGACGACTTCGGGACACACTGGGACGAGTGCGGGATGTCCCGTACGGGACCCGGTCGTGGCCCATAGGACACTTCCGTACGGGGCCCGCACGGGCTGCCCGTACGGGACAGACTTCGGGAAACGTGCGGGACACCGCAAAAATGTTTGCTGGGAATTTAATGCTTTTTCGTTTCTTCGACTTATTTCTTCGACTAATAACTCCTACATGCTTTATTCGATTGTAATGATTTTTTCACAGAACTTTAATTTTATGAATTAATATATTCGTGTGAAGTTTGAGCGCAATCAAAATATTATTTCTCATGAAAATTGCAATATTACGCTTTTTCGTTTTTACAAAATTACGCTCAACCAACAACGCGCGTGAAAAAGCGTTTGCGAAGCTTCCTAGTAAAACTGGCCATGAAACAATGGTTTCGGAAAAAGTATAAATCCTGGTACAATGGGAGCTTCGGCGGGGATGCCCCCCAGCTAGTGTGGGTCTGGGGCGCATAGCCCCAGAAAATTTCGATTTTGACATTGCAAATGGGGTCATTTTACTAGATTTAGCATGATTTTGTCGAATAATTTTTGTTATTAGTTGTTGTTTGTAATGAGTTAGACGCATTGCCCACGGAGCCGAGTGGGGGGCGCTTTGGCGCCCCCCAAAATGCCGGCGCCCCAGGCTCCAGCCTACTTAGCCTATGCCTAAAGAGAGTATAGGACATGCGTTTTAGGCAAATTGCTGTTCGCTCGGCCAACTGACACCACAGGTGTCTGAAATTTTGAACATATGCCACAAATGTGGAATTATAGGGCTCTACAGTAACACATTTTTAAATTTTGTTTTAAAATAATTTATATAAATTAAATTAGTTTTCACGAATTTTTATTTTGTTATAAAAACTCCAAAATTGACCATATTCGTGATTTTTTTCTGACTGATTAAGTCAAAATTTGGAAAATCTATGACCTCAGGGCTGTCTATGTATGCTTTATTGACAACTTAGCAAAGTTTCATATACGTCGGATGCATCTTGACCGAGTGAATAGCTATTTGCTAACAGCCAAATGTGCCCTGTATGCAGCACAGAAATACCAGACCACTCAAAATATAGCTTATGGCCTTATGCTTAGTACATCCTGCATTTACGATTTGTTTTTATCCCTTGTTTTGTTTTTATCCCTTCTCGGTCTTGGTTCTACTCAAGTATTTTAAAACATTGCAACCGTCGAAAACAACATTTCAAACTGCAACGCCGCCCGCAGCCGGATCCCCCCATCCAGGGCCCGACCGTTCTTGCGTGCAGTCCGGAGGAGAAAGCTAACGTCCTTGCCGATACGCTGGAAGTGACCTTCCAGCCGAACCCCCCCACTGCCGCGTCGCCTGCTGTCATCCAAGGAGTGCGCGATTGGTTCGACGCCCACCCTTCACCCCAACCACTGCCAGAGGCTGGCCTGTGCACCATAGAAGAGGTGTCCGCCGTCGTGTTAGCCCTGCCCCCCCGGAAGGCCCCGGGCGCTGATGGCATTACTGCCCAGGTCCTCCAGGAGCTGCCGGAGTGTGCGGCCCGTCTGGTGGTTGCTATCTTCAACGCGTGCTTGCAGCTGCACCATTTTCCTGCGGCTTGGAAGGTGGCGAAGGTCGTGACGTTTCTCAAGCCGGGGAAACCACCAAGAGATCCGTCGAGCTACCGCCCGATCAGCCTCCTCTCAGTCCTCTCCAAGGTCTTCGAACGACTGCTGCTCTCTCGTATCCAGGTCCACGTTGACGCTGAGCAAATCCTCCCCAACGAGCAGTTTCGGTTCCGGGCTGGCCACTCCACGGTGCACCACCTCACGTGGGTGGTATCCCACATAACGGAGGGGCGGAACAACAAGAAATGCACGGCTGGAGTGTTTCTGGACGTGTCGAAAAGCCTTCGACCGAGTTTGGCACGATTTTTTAGTTTAGTTTAGTTTAGTTTAGAATTATGCAATGAACGACATGTGTTCTTGCTTACATTTACAATACCGGGACTGAAACCCTCAAATGTAGAATGATTATATTGCCAGGGGAGAAAAAACGCGTTTTGCCATGTTGGCAGAGTGGGTTATGGAGCATTGAGAATGTAGAGATGACAGACATTCTGTCGTGATATAAGTACTACTTACTACAGTCAAGTACTTGGATTTGTGGGCATGATTTACAGATCGGAACGGGCCCTTAGACCCGTCTCTTCTTAGATAGTTTGTGGGTCCTGGCGATGATGCGTTTCTTCGCTTTCCTCACACTAGCGAAATATAAAAATGGGCGACGATAGAAGTCGAATGATGTGGGGATGAAAACACTTTGGGCACGAGCTTCAGGATGAGGGTTGCTGTCTAAAGCGGTGTAAAACTTTGTTGTTAATTTGGTGATATGTTCGTGTACCATTGGGTATCCAAGAGTAGCATGTAGATGAGGGATGGGTGTAGACCGAGGCATACTGCTCACGATACGAAGAGCCTTGTTTTGCAGAACTTGCAGTTTGTCGATGTGTGATTGGGCTGTTCCGCCCCATATAGAACAGGCGTACGTGAAAGTCGGTCGTACTATCTGGGTGTAGATCCGGAGACGGTCAGACTTAGAACGCATGAGAGATTTCAGGGCAAAGATTTGCGTATTGCACGGGCATGCACAAGAGTCTATGTGGGCTTTCCACGACAGGCGTCGATCCTGGTAGAACTCTGAGCTAAGGGTTGGAAGCTGTCCAGGGTACTGTTTCGCCGTTGACCCTTAGACATTGTGTAGTGGGTACTCTCTTCAATGTGAAAAGTGAAGTCTTTTCGCATTGAGTCTCAGATGCCACTGGCCATACCATGGGGCTATGATGTCTATTCCTTTCTGCAATTTTTCGGCTGCAAGAGAGGCTTTTCTCGAGGTTGCTACAATGGCGTCGTCGTCAGCAAAGAGGTGGACTGTGAAGCCATGTGGAAGAGTAGGCATATCTGCGGAGTAGATGTTGAACAGCGTAGGACTGAGAACTGAGCCCTGAGGTACGCCTGCCCGGATTGGACGAGTGGTAGAGATAGATCCCATCCAAGTGGCATAGAAGCTACGGTCTGTGAGAAAGGATTGGAGCAATATGACCAAATACGAGGGGCAGTGAAACTCAATAAGTTTATGGATCAGGCCAGCATGCCAGACTTTATCAAAGGCCTTGGAGATGTCGAGAAAAGCGAGAGCTGTGGATGAGTTCGTGTTGAAGCTTCGTGTGATTTTGTTAGTTAGTCTGAGTAGCTGGTGTTCTGTAGAGACATGAGGGTGAAACCAAACTGGTAGGGCGGTATGACTGATCGAGCAGAGGTGAAAAGTTGCACTCTTGACAAAATGACTTTTTCGAGGACTTTTCCTAGTATGTTTAAGAGGCTAATTGGCCTATAACTGGAAGGTTTGTCCGGAGGTTTTCCAGGCTTCAGTATGGATATAATTTTTGCCAATTTCCATTTTTTAGGGAAGTAACCCAGTTGAAGTGATGCTTGACAGATGTGGTAAATTTGATTGACTGCCGTGCCCGGTAGTTGCAATATGAGAGTTGCTGTGATTTCGTCTGGCCCCGGCGATTTCTTTGGTTTAAGCTTCTTGAGAATGGTGACGAGTTCTTCAGGGGTGATGTTTTCGTCCGGTTGAATTTGTGACGGTATAAGAGTGAGCAAATGGTCGTTGACGTTCTTGTCTAGGTTAGGGCCACCTACAATAGGGGGATTTGGCATAAAGGCCATTTCCAGTTCGTCAGCAATGGCTTCAGCTTTTGCCGAACTACTAAGCGCCAAACCTCTCACAGATATGAGAGGAGAGTTAGCAGTGTTAGTCCTCTGCATACGTTTGGCCAGTGGCCAGATAGTGTGATCCTTCACTGATAGACTGGCCAACTTGGCTTCCCATCTGTGTTGTCTGTAGATTTGTATATCTTTTCTTAGCTGCGCAGCCAGTCTGTTATACTCTGCCTTTGTGTCGTTCGTCCTGAAGACTTGCCAGTGACTCCTGGCTCTGTTCTTCAACGAAATGCAGTGTCTTATTCCCGGAGGGAGAGTCATATAGTCTCTTTCCTTGAAAGGTACCTTCGGAATTGATGCTAGAGCTGCATTTGTGATGGTTGAGGTTAGGAGATCAACTCTCTCATCGATAAGAGATGACGAGGTGAGTTCAGGAAGTGACACAGCAGTCAGACGTGAGTGAAGGTGATTTCGGTACTGTTGCCAGTCAGCTTGTGCATAGGCAAAATGTAATCGGGGTGAGGAGTGAAGAATCTTGTTACCTAGAAGCAACAAAATTGGATCGTGGTCGGAAGTAAGTGCTTGTATGGTTGAGATGTCATAAGAATACTTTACGTTATGGAGAATGGCGATGTCGAGGACGTCTGGTGGCGTATCCGGATGAAAGTGGTGATAGGTCGCGTCTACTGGGTCAACGATCTCGAGGTCCGAGGATAGAGCATGATCCATCAGAGCGATGCCTCGGGTGTTTTCACCTTTAGCAGAGGCGATTGAGATTGAGGTTGCTTCAATCGCAGTGAGCGGTGGCAAGAAGTCTTGTGTGTAGCAAGCAGTAGATGGTATGATAATTGCAGTGCCACCTCCTCTTACCCGAAGTGATGGTGATTGGCGATCTGTTCTTATAATATCATAGCCTGGGATATGCCAGCGGTCTGATGGAAGGAGGTGGGTTTCATTCAATAGTGTTACGTCAATAGATAGTGATTTGATTAGGTGAAGAAGTTCTGGTGTTTTGTTTCTTATTCCCCCGTTTGCGTTCCAGGCGAGTATTCGTAATGGTTTATGGGCCATTTTGGTTATTGACAGAACACATGGCTTGGAGAAAAACTGCCAGTGTGGCTATAATAGGATCTGTAGATAATGAAGTTAGGCTTGCACGATGGTCTCCTCAGCAAGCTCATAACCCTTGACTTCCCACCCTATCTCATCCTCATTCTTCGAGCGTACCTTCGTCACCGGTCCTTTTATGTTTCCCGTGGCGACGTCGCCTCTACACTCCGACCCGTCGCCGCCGGGGTCCCTCAGGGATCCGTCCTCAGCCCCAGTCTCTTCAATCTCTACACGCACGACTTCCCACCACCTCCAAGACACGTTATTGCAGCCATGTTTGCGGACGACTTCGTGGCCCTGGCTCAATCCCGTACGGCGCGTGGGGCGGTCATGTTTGGTCAGCGCTACCTAAACTCGGTGGCGGACTGGTACAGTCTCTGGCGCATGGGACTAAACGCGGCGAAGACGTCTTCAACCCTCTTCAGTTGGTCGCGGGGCCCAGCACCGCCCGCGTTCCGTCTGCATGGCGACGACATCCAATGGGCCTCTTCCAACAAGTGCCTCGGTCTTACCCTCGACCGGCACCTCACTTGGGGGCCGCACGTCAACGCAGTGGCGGCAGCAGCGACCGGCAAGCTGTCGTCCCTCTATCCCTTGCTGCGGTCGACGGCGATGCCCATCGCCCTTAAGCTTCGGCTCTACTCGGCGGTCATTCGACCGACCTTCTCCTACGCCTCTCCTGTGTGGTCCAGCTGTGCCGACGTTCACCTCTCCAAGCTGCAAACCATCCAAAACAAGTGCCTGCGAGTCGCCACTGGTGTCCCGCTCGCGACCCGGATGACGGACCTGCACCGTGACCTCGGCGTCCCCATGGTGCGTGACTTTCTTCGTGACAGTGCGCGTTCGTTCTTTTCCTCCCTGGAGCCCTATTCCTGAGTTCCACCCGTCCACGAGACGGGACGGGACGAGTCGTTTTGTACCACGTGACCACGTTTACCCGTTCAAGATGGCCGATTGCTATTCCTGAGTTCGATCTCGTCCCGTTTTGTCAACCCGTCCCGTCCAATCTATCTCGGCTGCTCAAGACCAGCCGAGAGAGCCACCGAGGCCGGCACCCATATGGTTTGAAAGAAAACAATGGCGGAGAACATCACCGCAATTCACGTTTTAGCGTAGGAAAATAATGTTTTATGAGCTTTGCGTGTATGTTATGTACGATATACTGTAATAGAGAAATGACCGCAGTTAAACTGCGCGTGTGTTTCCAAGTTTCATCTTCCACGGATTGCGATGTAATCACGAATCTATGCACCGAGAAGTTGCCCAATCACTGCAATACGAGGCAAAGGTAAGCTAAAACATCGCATTAAAATGTATATTTTTAATATGTGCGGGCTGACCAATGTAATAAAGACACATTTGAATCATTTGTTACGTATTTCTTTTATTATGTACGTCCCTGCATTGATTGCAGTGGTTTTTACTAGGCCCTAGTAGGCCCTAGGCCTAGGCCCCTAGTAGGGCTAGGCTAGGCCTACACTGGGCTGCAAATCCGTTTCAACACTTCTTATAGGCCTAGGGCTTAGCCTAGCCCTATGCCTAGGCAAGGTAGCTAGGGCCTAGGGCAAAATCCATCAACAAATTGGCCCTAGATTTTTTTTAGCTCCTTGGGCCTACCATTAGGCCTAGGCCTAAGCCTACTAAAAAAAGTCCTTGGCCCTTAGCCTAGGGTAGGCCCTAGGCCTAGGCCTAGCCCTACACTTAAGTCATTTAAATGCAAATAACATTGTAGGCCCTAGCCCCAATCATATGTAGGCCCTAGGGGTATTGGATGTTAGTTTTTCTATAGGCCTCCCATGTTGCTAGCTTACTTACTGACTGAATTGAAGGTCAATAGACTAAAGGGGTGTTGTGTCCACTTTACCCATTCAAATCTCCCACCATTATCCACCGCCATGCTCATCTCATGCCTGCCGACTTCCCAACTGGATGGACAGGAAGTAGTATTGTAGGATGATGGCTACGAGCAAGGAATAAAATGACGGAATATCCAAACATATAATGCAGTGTTTATTACGAACCCGAAGCAAATCCACAACATTGGCGACGTAAATGGGATTCTAAAATATGTCTAGAGTATCCTCAAACAAATAGATCCGTCGAAATATCCCGAGCTTCTCAATAAAACGGGGGTAAGTAAGACCACGTTTTTGGCTAGGTTATGGTTGGTCTTAAGTCATCACTGCAGACACAACTATTAACAAATTTACTCGACCTAGGCCTAGGCCTTGCTACATCTAGCATTGGTAAGCCTAAAGTCGATAAATAAAAAGTGAAATACAAACATTTCAACATGGCAATGCCAGGCCTAACTTGCACGCCGTTTCAAGGATGCAGCCAACCCAACGTTGGTGTACTCTGGAACAAGTGGGTCTCGCGTTTTGACACGTACCTTGAAGCTTTAGACATTACAGCACCTACTAGAAAGAAAGCCCTCCTACTAACATGCGCAGGAGAAGAGGTACATGATATTTTCAACACATTGCCAGAGCCTACAATCGTAGTGGATGTTGGAGCAGAACCGCCAGACGTCTATGAGGTAGCTAAACGCAAACTTAGCATAAAATTCTCTCCACAAACTAACGTAGAGATAGAGCTTTATCAATTCAGACAAGCCCGTCCATCAGAAGGAGAATCCATTGACCAATTTCACTCAACCCTTCTGAAACTAGCGGCAACCTGCAACTTCCAAGACGTAGGCCGAGAAATCAAAAGTCAAATAATTCTACACTGGACTCCACGTCTACGCAGGTATGCATTACGTCACGCCGACGCAAGCCTAGAAAATCTCCTGGCTGAAGGACGTCTACAGGAAATGACTGAGCAGAGGGCTACGTTCCTGGAGGAGCAGGTCACTCAAGCAGCAGCCCAACAGGTGAGAGCCATTTCAAAGCCACAAGGCAACAATAATCATACAGACAGTAGGCCTAAAAACAGCTATCATAACAAGGCAGGCTCACAAAATAAATTTTCACAAAATCTTTTGATAGGCCTAAACCTAAGCCTAAGCAGACAAGCCAGGCAAGTAACCTGCCTCAAGACAGCCCGGAGAGAACATGTTTCAACTGTGGTTTACCGTGGCCACACACAAAAGGACAATCTCATGTCCCAGCTCGCGGTAAGTCATGCAACAAATGCAAGAAAGCCAATCACTTTGCATCTGTTTGCCAGTCTGTTGCTGAACAAACCAGGACTACCACTTGTAACAATGAAAACTCAGGTTCAGATGAATCCACCTTCCATCTCTCAGCAAATGAAAAAAAACAACAAATGTATCAAAATCAATGTTACGGTAAATAACACACCAGTCATGTTCATGGTTGACACTGGTACCACGGTAACTATAATTTCTGAATCGATTCTTTGCCAACTTCAATCACCCGTGACTCTCCAAAAGACCAACACGAGAATCTTTCCTTATGGCAGCAATACCAGTCTGGAAGTAATAGGTCAATTCAATGCCGCACTCGTTCATCAGTCAACGGAGATACAAACTAGCGTATACGTGGTGCGTGGCAAGACTGAAGCCCTTCTAAGCTGCCAAGACTCTATAGCCCTAGGCTTAATAACTTTCACATGTGCAATAGGAAAAGATAAGCCTAATCTTGTTGAAACCTATGCAAAGCAGTTCCCTGAGTTGTTCACTGGAATAGGTAAACTGAAAAATTCTCAAATTCAGCTACACATTGACCCTGCAGTCCCTCCAGTAGCACAGAAACATCGTCGAGTTCCATTCCATGTTCGGAAACTGGTTGAAGCGGAAATCAAGAGACTCGAAGAGGCAGATATCATCGAGACAGTTGACGGTCCTACACCTTGGGTTTCACCGGTGGTAATTGTACCCAAACCACACAACCCGGGAGCCGTCCGACTGTGCGTAGACATGCGTTCTACCGAACCAAGCCATCAAGAGGGTAAGACATGTGACGCCCACTATTGAAGACCTGATTTCTTCATTAAATGGAGCCGCTTACTTCTCAAAACTTGACCTAAATGATGGATACCATCAGTTAGAGCTAAATCCTGAATCTCGATTAATAACTACATTCTCAACCCATGTCGGACTCAGACGTTACAAGCGTCTAAACTTCGGGATCAATTCGGCAGCCGAAACGTTCCAGGATGAAATCAGACAGACATTCGCAAACATTGACAACGTCATGAACGTCAGCGATGACATCTTGGTCTATGGAAAAACTAAAGACGAACATGACGTAGCTCTGACACAAGTGTTACGCCGCTGTCAAACAGTCGGTTTAACTCTGAACAAAAAAAAGTGCCAGTTTGCACAGACAGAACTGATCTTCTTTGGCCATATCTTCTCAGCCAAAGGACTACAAGTTGACCCATCAAAGATATTAGCTTTTCTCACTCTTGAGAACCCAACAAACCCAACAGAGGTTCGAAGTCTGCTAGGCATGATCAACTACTGTGGCAGATTCGTGCCCGATCTAGCAGAGAAAACAAAACCGTTACGCGAGCTAACTGAACATGCACGTGAATGGTTATGGGAAAACAAACACCAAGTCGCATTTGACAACCTTAAACAAATGCTTGCATCCACCAAAGCATTAGCGTACTATGACATAAACAAGGAAGTTCATATCCATGTTGACGCAGGACCAAACGGACTGGGAGCTATCCTTTCACAATGCGAAGAACAAGGTGAACTAGACGTCGTAGCATATGCTAGCCGTGCACTTACAAAAATTGAAGAACGTTATTCCCACATTGAAAAAGAAACATTGGCCGCTGTATGGGCAGTGGAACACTTTCGTCTCTACGTATCAGGAACCAAGTTTACTCTGCACACCGACTCGCAACCGCTAGTATCTCCCTTGAATAATCCTAAGTCAAACCCATCCGCACGCATAGAACGGTTACTCCTCCGTGTGCAGGCATACAACTTTCAAACAGTTCATCAAGTTGGAAAACTCAACCCCTCTGATTACATGTCAAGGCACCCCTTGCCATTCCAGAAAACGGGATCCAGAACAGAAAGCGTTCCAGATGAGTATGTGAACTTCTTGACACAAACATCTTGCCCAAAAGCTATGTCAGTTGGAGAAGTTGCTACTGAAACTGAGAAGGATGTAATACTGCAGCTCCTCGCCACTGCACTTCAAACCCAACCAGAAAAGTCTCGTCTCTGGGAGGCCAAGGAACTGGAGCCATATCGCCATCTCAAAAACGAGCTTACTGTCGGAAACAAAATCATTCTTCGAGGAACCAAAATTGTATTACCTACTTCCCTACAAGACCAAGCAATCGAACTTGCCCACCAAGGTCACCGCGGGATCGTGAAAACCAAACAGCTGCTCAGAGAAAAGGTTTGGTTCCCAAAAATAGACGCAAAAGTCGACCAAGCTGTTAAACACTGCGTACCTTGTCAATTGATCACCAAAGAAAAGTTTTCTAGAGGTCCAATACAACCAACAAAGTTACCAGACAACCCGTGGGAAAATCTTGCAATTGACTTCGATGGACCATACCCGAACGGTATGTACCTGGCTGTTATCACAGACGAATACTCGAGATACCCTTTTGTCGAGCGTGTCTCTTCAACCAGCTCGAAACAGCTGATTTCTATTCTGGACAAACTCTTCTGTCAGTTCGGTCTGCCACTTCAGATTAAAACTGATAATGGCCCTCCGTTCAACGGGCTATGAATTTCACCAATTTCTTGCCGACCTCAAGATAAAGCATCATCGAGTAACACCGCTATGGCCTGAAGCCAACGGAATGGCAGAACGTGCAGTAGGGTCTCTTAGAAAAACAGTACAAGCAGCTTACCTAGAGAAAAAGGATGTCCAATCAGAAATCAACAAATATCTGATGAACTATCGTGCTACTCCTCACTCTACTACCAACAAGACCCCGTTCAAACTTCTTATTGGAAGAAACATGAACACAACGTTACCAAGTTTCAAGACGAGCGGTACAAAAACTTGCGAAGTGAGACAAAGAGATGAAGCAGAAAAAGCTAAATCCAAATTGTATGCCGACAAGAAACGACACGTCAAAGAACATCATTTCGAGAGAGGAGATACAGTTATCTGCAAACAACAGAAGCAAAACAAACTGACGCCATCTTACAACCCCGAACCCCTGACAATAACTGAAGTCCAAGGGTCCCGGATAGTCGCACAAAGAGGAAAACAACAAGTCAGAAGAGACGCCTCCTTCTTCAAGCGATTCAACGCGCCAAGCGACTACAGTCCGACGCCAAACAAAATCAATGCTGAAGTAGACTCCAACGAAGATGATGTCGTCACCGCTGCTTCTCCCAATCCTGTGTGGTATGTTCCACAAAACCTACCGTCTGATGTCATCAACGTTATTCCACCTGCTGAGCCTCCAGGCAGGGTAGCTGACAATGCAGAAGTGCACGACATAGACGTACCGGTAGCAGAAGAAGATCTCGCTGAGCAACCAATGGTAGAAGACGGTCCAAACAGACGACGCAACCCCAGGAGGAAAAAGAAGAAACCTTTCCACCTCCTTGATTTTGTCACTGAATAATTATATTACAAAAGTCATTATCTCATTATCATCTCATTATCGTCATCATTATCTTTAATACTTCAAGCTTTTCTTTCACTTAAGACCTTACTTACATATTATTAATCCATCTTAATATCTTTTTAATCAAACTTGCATCTTATTAATCAAAGAAGGGAGGAATGTTGTGTCCACTTTACCCATTCAAATCTCCCACCATTATCCACCGCCATGCTCATCTCATGCCTGCCGACTTCCCAACTGGATGGACAGGACGTAGTATTGTAGGATGATGGCTACGAGCAAGGAATAAAATGACGGAATATCCAAACATATAATGCAGTGTTTATTACGAACCCGAAGCAAATCCACAACAAGGGGCATAGGCCTAGATTTACATGGGAAAATACTAGGACCTACTGTAGTATCCCAGGGACGAGGTGTTCTACCTGGATTACATACTAATTAATCACTGTACACTGTTTAGCCAACTCGTCTGTCATTACGTCAGTTTTATTCAGAACCGGACATACGGTCGACATCAAACTACTACACTAGTCAGTTAGCAACACTAGTATCTAGTCAAGTAAGAGAGCGCTTCCGGGAAGCGGGAGCATACAACATTCCCTCTTTACAACAATTAAAATAGTAATACAAATAAGAATATCAAATATATAGTTGAAAATAGAATAACTAGCACATAATGAATTTATGAAGAATGTCAATCAAGTTCTTAAATGTAATCAAATGAAACCACAGAGTATAAGAATTGTCTTTGCTTAGTCTTGGTAACGTATAGGCAATCTTCGTTCCCTCTGCGGCCTGGGTTTCACCTGGACCGGTGATCTTGGGCTCTCGGGCGGAAACGTCAGCTCGAACGACCTCCTGCGTCCCATGGTTCTGCACATCTCCATTTTGTAGAGCCTTGTTATTAGGCTCAGAAAGGAATTTCAGGTAGGGAACCAGAGTGGGAATCTCTGGTATGGAACCTCTTAAAATGGGTAGAGTTCCGGGTATAGCGGGCACGGTCAGGAGTTTGAACGGTAATACTGTTCCCTTTCTTTGACAATACTTGGGTAGGGGTGGGACAGTAGGGAGTAGTTATTTTGTTAGTTTTTTTTTGCTTCATCAAAACATAATCTCCTTCCACTATCACATTTCCTTAGCGCGTCGTGATTTTCTGCATTTTCCCTTTCCCCTTTTCCCTTTTCCTTTAAAGGTCCCGGTCTCTTATTTCACCATCATCCACTGTTTTTGCCTCCCAAGTTGGTAACTTGTCTCGGATTTCCTACAGTAAAGAAGTTCGGCAGGGCTTACGCCTGTAGTACAATGCGAAGTATTACGTATAAAATTAGATACTGAAGTAGAATTTCTTTGCAATCTTGTCCTGTTGCTTGTGCAATACGCAGACGTTTTTAAAAAAGAACGATTTTTGGCGCTCCACCTCCCCGTTAGCCTGCGGCCACAACGGTGTGTGAAACGTAGATCAATATTATTTTCTCCGCGTATTTCTTGAACTCTTCACTGGCAAATTGGGGGCCATTATCTGACCTAATGGATGAAGGTAAACCAAACCTAGCAAAAAATCGTTTAAGTTTCTCGTTTTGTTTTCTCAGCGGGTAATGGACTTCATGATGTCCACTTCAAAGAATCTACTGTAGTAGTCAATAGTGACTAGTAAGTAATGTCCTGATGGTAGGGGTCCTAGAAATCTACAGCTATATCTTGCCAAGGGCGGCTTGGCAGTGATGTTGTACGAATAGGCTCCGGAACATCAGGTGCAGTGCAAGCTGGCAACCATGACAAGTCTTGACAAATGTCTCACATTCCCTATCAATCCCGGCCACCATACCTTAGATCGTAATCTTTGCTTCATTACTGACATTCCCGGATGACCCTCGGGGGCCCAATTCCATGGTTGGCTGCCTGAGAGCAACTGGCATTATCAAACGATTTCCACGCAAGATGATTTTTCTACCTTCCCTCAGTTCAGTGGCAAATGCATGAAATGGTTTGCTCGAGTCATCACTCCAAGAACCCGATTCGAGACTACGAGATACAGACTGAAGCTCCATATCAGTTTCAAAAAGCATCTTCGATATCCTCCAATCTTATGCTTCTGGTGTTGATGACTGAACTATGATTTGAAGACATTTCTCACCTTCAGCATCAAAAGTTGTCTTACATTTTCCCGGATCCAACAGCCTAGATAATGGGTCACAATATTAGACTTTCCAGGGCGATGTACAATGTTTATAGTTATAGGATTGTAATCTTAACATCCATCGCTCTATCCTAGACATGGTTTACCTTTTGGTGACAATATGATTCGATGGGCTTATTGTCGGTGATCAGGTCGAAAGTATCTCTTCCATACATGTACATATGAAAGTGTTCACAGGTTGTTATCTCTCTTATTGAATCTGGGCTCAATTCAATTTGGTGAAAAGCGCTGTCAATATCGAGTTTACTAAAGTATTTACTGTCTCTTAGATCAGGGAGTACCTCATCAAAACTTGGTATGTGATGTTTCTCTCTTTCCACCGCAGTATTTGCCTGACGATGTCAACGCAAATCCTGACATCTCCATTACCCTTAGGGACGACCACGAGCTGCGAGGACCACTGCGATGGGCCATCAATCTTCTCAATGATATTTGGTCTTCCAACTCTTTAAGTTTAGTTTCTAGTATTCTTTGAAGGGGCACAGGAACTCTTCTCAATGGTTGGTACAACGGTTTCACATCATGGTTAATGGGAAGTTTCATTTGAAAATCTTTCAACTTTCCCCCAAAACAGGCTTAGGCTTATTAGGCCTTTCGATCTGATTCACTTGCAGGCCTATCTTCAAAACTCCTAGTTTTATTGCAGTCTCTTTCCCAAGAAGTGGCACACCCTTGCCTTTGATTACGTAGAACAAAGCGCTTACCTTCGGACCGGGTCTTACCTCTACATCTGCTTGGAATTTACCCAGGACAGTCAGGGGGGTTTTACTACCATATGGAAGAGTGCCTTTCTAGATAATGAAGAGCAGCAGTCAACTTTTTTTTTCTTTAAGCGAGTCCACGTTTTTTTCATCTACTACATACATGTAGCTCTGAGTCAACCATAACCTCCAAACCAATTCCACCCACCTTGACTTTTAATAGGTCAAAAGAACCGTTCAGCTGGTTAACTCTGGTCACTCCGAAAGCATAGTCGCGGCGATCTTCCGACTCGTCGTCTGTATTTGAATCGACATTAACTTGTCTAATCTTGCTTTTCTCTTTTTTTTCTGTGTTTCCTTTAGTGCGTTCCCCTTTTTGTTTACTTTTCTTCCTACAGCAAGCTCCAAAGTGCCCAATCTGATGACACAGATGGCATTCTTTGTTCTTTGCTGGACACCCATCACTACCTTTCATGTGTCCCACATAGCCACATGCAAAGCATTTTATTTTCTTTGACCTATCTAGGCCTAGGCTTACCTTGTTCACTACAGCTTGCTTGTCAGGCAGACCTAGCCCTAGGCCTGAGCTTACCTGCTCCAGTCCTAGCTCGCGCTGGTTGGCATCCTCCCAAGATCGAGATTTGTCCAACACAGACTGTAGGGTCATATCTGGACCTATTTCGATAAGTTTTTCTCTTGATTTTGCTTAGAAAAAACTTTGTCCAATATTTGGTCACGCAGGTGTTCATCTATGAGTGTGTCAAACCCACAGTGAAGAGCCTGGCGCCTCAACCTAACTTCAAACTTATCAATAGACACCCTCTTGTTGGCTAAGTGCACGGAACTTGATCCTTTCGTAAGGAATATTACTCCTAGGTGTGAACTTCACAGTCAACGCTGCGACAGCATCCAAATAAACATTGGAACCTCCAACTGCCCCTGCCGCTGGCAGACTGTGATACACGTCCTGTACATCCAGACCTGCTTTATGCAACAACGTTGCCTTCTTTCTCTGAGGGTCTTTAATATTAGCACTTTCTGCATAATATTCAAATCCCCTAAGCCAACGCGTCCAGCTTTTGTCCCACTGTTGTTGGTCACCTGAGCAGTCGAAAGGCTGCACGCCGTTTTCACCGGACATGATTGAACAATTCCGGGTGGTCTAGGCCTATGCAAACTGTTAATATAACTACCTTCCTACCTTCTTTTCAGATGTCGAATGTATTAATTTACCCTCCGTCGCCATGTAGTATCCCAGGGACGAGGTGTTCTACCTGGATTACATACTAATTAATCACTGTACACTGTTTAGCCAACTCGTCTGTCATTACGTCAGTTTTATTCAGAACCGGACATACGGTCGACATCAAACTACTACACTAGTCAGTTAGCAACACTAGTATCTAGTCAAGTAAGAGAGCGCTTCCCGGGAAGCGGGAGCATACAACATTCCTCTTTACAACAATTAAAATAGTAATACAAATAAGAATATCAATATATAGTTGAAAATAGAATAACTAGCACATAATGAATTTATGAAGAATGTCAATCAAGTTCTTAAATGTAATCCAATGAAACCACAGAGTATAAGAATTGTCTTTGCTTAGTCTTGGTAACGTATAGGCAATTTTCCCGTTCCCTCTGCGGCCTGGGTTTCACCTGGACCGGTGATCTGGGCTCTCGGGCCGGAACGTCAGCTCGAACGACCTCCTGCGTCCCATGGTTCTGCACATCTCCATTTTGTAGAGCCTTGTTATTAGGCTCAGAAGGAATTTCAGGTAGGAACCAGAGTGGGAATCTCTGGTATGGAACCTCTTAAAATGGGTAGAGTTCCGGGTATTAGCGGGCACGGTCAGGAGTTTGAACGGTAATACTGTTCCCGTTCTTTGACACTACTTGGGTAGGGGTGGGACAGTAGGGAGTAGTTAGTTTGTTAGTTTTGTTTTGCTTCATCAAAACATAATCTCCTTCCACTATCACACTTTCCTTAGCGCGTCGTGATTTATCTGCATATTCCTTCCCTTTCCATTTCCTTCAAGGTCCCGGTCTCTGATTTCACCATCATCCACTGTTTTTGCCTCCCAAGTTGGTAACTTGTCTCGGATTTTCCTACAGTAAAGAAGTTCGGCAGGGCTTACGCCTGTAGTACAATGCGAAGTATTAGGGTTTATAAAATTAGATACTGAAGTAGAATTTCTTTGCAATCTTGTCCTGTTGCTTGTGCAATACGCAGACGTTTAACAAGAAACGATTTTGGCGCTCCACCTCCCCGTTAGCCTGCGGCCCAACAACGGTGTTGTGAAACGTAGATCAATATTATTTTCTCCGCAGTATTTCTTGAACTCTTCACTGGCAAATTTGGGGTCCATTATCTGACCTAATGGATGAAGGTAAACCAAACCTAGCAAAAATCGGTTTAAGTTTCTCGATTGTTTTCTCAGCGGTAATGGACTTCATGATGTCCACTTCAAAGAATCTACTGTAGTAGTCAATAGTGACTAGTAAGTAATGTCCTGATGGTAGGGGTCCTAGAAAATCTACAGCTATATCTTGCCAAGGGCGGCTTGGCAGTGATGTTGTACGAATAGGCTCCGGAACATCAGGTGCAGTGACAAGCTGGCAACCATGACAAGTCTTGACAAATGTCTCACATTCCCTATCAATCCCCGGCCACCATACCTTAGATCGTAATCTTTGCTTCATTACTGACATTCCCGGATGACCCTCGTGGGCCAATTCCATGGTTTGCTGCCTGAGAGCAACTGGCATTATCAAACGATTTCCACGCAAGATGATATTTCCTACCTTGCTCAGTTCAGTGGCAAATGCATGAAATGGTTTGCTCGAGTCATCACTCCAAGAACCCGATTCGAGACTACGAGATACAGACTGAAGCTCCATATCAGTTTCAAAAGCATCTTCGATATCCTCCAATCTTAGTGCTTCTGGTGTTGATGACTGAACTATGATTTGAAGACATTTCTCACCTTCAGCATCAAAAGTTGTCTTACATTTTCCCGGATCCAACAGCCTAGATAATGGGTCAGCAATATTAGACTTTCCAGGGCGATGTACAATGTGATAGTTATAGGATTGTAATCTTAACATCCATCGCTCTATCCTAGCACATGGTTTACCTTTTGGTGACAATATGCATTCGATGGGCTTATTGTCGGTGATCAGGTCGAAAGTATCTCTTCCATACAGGTACATATGAAAGTGTTCACAGGTTGTTATCTCTCTTATTGAATCTGGGCTCAATTCAATTTGGTGAAAAGCGCTGTCAATATCGAGTTTACTAAAGAATTTACTGTCTCTTAGATCAGGGAGTACCTCATCAAAACTTGGTATGTGATGTTTCTCTCTTTCCACCGCAGTATTTGCCTGACGCATGTCAACGCAAATCCTGACATCTCCATTACCCTTAGGGACGACCACGAGCTGCGAGGACCACTGCGATGGGCCATCAATCTTCTCAATGATATCTTGGTCTTCCAACTCTTGAAGTTTAGTTTCTAGTATTCTTTGAAGGGGCACAGGAACTCTTCTCAATGGTTGGTACACCGGTTTCACATCATGGTTAATGGGAAGTTTCATTTGAAAATCTTTCAACTTTCCCAATACAGGCTTAGGCTTATTAGGCCTTTCGATCTGATTCACTTGCAGGCCTATCTTCAAAACTCCTAGTTTTATTGCAGTCTCTTTCCAAGAAGTGGCACACCCTTGCCTTTGATTACGTAGAACAAAGCGCTTACCTTCGGACCGGGTCTTACCTCCTACATCTGCTTGGAATTTACCCAGGACAGTCAGGGGGGTTTTACTACCATATGGAAAGAGTGCCTTACTAGATAATGAAGAGCAGCAGTCAACTTTTTTTTCTTTAAGCGAGTCCACGTTTCTTCATCTACTACATTACATGTAGCTCCTGAGACAACCATAACCTCCAAACCAATTCCACCCACCTTGACTTTCAATAGGTCAAAAGAACCGTCAGCTGGTTAACTCTGGTCACTCCGAAAGCATAGTCGCGGCGATCTTTCCCACTCGTCGTCTGTATTTGAATCGACATTAACTTGTCTAATCTTGCTTTTCTCTTTTTTTTCTGTGTTTCCTTTAGTGCGTTCCCCTTTTTGTTTACTTTTCTTCCTACAGCAAGCTCCAAAGTGCCCAATCTGATGACACAGATGGCATTCTTTGTTCTTTGCTGGACACCCATCACTACCTTTCATGTGTCCCACATAGCCACATGCAAAGCATTTTATTTTCTTTGACCTATCTAGGCCTAGGCTTACCTTGTTCACTACAGCTTGCTTGTCAGGCAGACCTAGCCCTAGGCCTGAGCTTACCTGCTCCAGTCCTAGCTCGCGCTGGTTGGCATCCTCCCAAGATCGAGATTTGTCCAACACAGACTGTAGGGTCATATCTGGACCTATTTCGATAAGTTTTCTCTTGAGTTGCTTAGAAAAAACTTTGTCCAATATTTGGTCACGCAGGTGTTCATCTATGAGTGTGTCAAACCCACAGTGAAGAGCCTGGCGCCTCAACCTAACTTCAAACTTATCAATAGACTCACCCTCTTGTTGGCTAAGTGCACGGAACTTGATCCTTTCGTAAGGAATATTACTCCTAGGTGTGAACTTCACAGTCAACGCTGCGACAGCATCCAAATAAACATTGGAACCTCCAACTGCCCCTGCCGCTGGCAGACTGTGGATACACGTCCTGTACATCCAGACCTGCTTTATGCAACAACGTTGCCTTCTTTCTCTGAGGGTCTTTAATATTAGCACTTTCTGCATAATATTCAAATCCCCTAAGCCAACGCGTCCAGCGTTGTCCCACTGTTGTCTGGTCACCTGAGCAGTCGAAAGGCTGCACGCCGTTTTCACCGGACATGATTGAACAATTCCGGGGTGGTCTAGGCCTATGCAAACTGTTAATATAAACTACCTTCCTAAACCCTTTTTTCAGATGTCGAATGTATTATTTACCCTCCGTCGCCAATGTAGTTTTCCCAGGGACCGAGTGTTTCTACCTGGATTACATACTAATTAATCACTGTACACTGTTTAGCCAACTCGTCTGTCATTACGTCAGTTTTATTCAGAACCGGACATACGGTCGACATCAAACTACTACACTAGTCAGTTAGCAACACTAGTATCTAGTCAAGTAAGAGAGCGCTTCCGGGAAGCGGGAGCATACAACACCTACAATGCCAAATCATTTTCTTGGCCCACTCACAAGTCGGTGTAAATATGTGCCTAGGGTCTATAGTTGTAGTAAATAGCCTTTGAAGATAAGCCAATGGCTCGATGATTTTATTTTGTGACCTACGGCAAGAGTTATCCCTAGTCCTAGGCTAGACAGCGTAGCCTAGATTGCGCAACTCAACAGGTGATGCCTAGACTTATATGTTTCGCATTACATTCTAAAATTAACTAGGTACCGTAGGGCCTCGTTATAGATATCCATGGAGGCATAGTCTACCTCTGAATGAAATCACTGTAATTTTTTGTCTACAAGTAGGCCTAGGCCTCTTAGGCCCCTATGCTTATTTGGAACTTGTTTGGTAGGGGGGATCCACGGGGGGGGGGGGTTGCTAAAAAATTAGACTTCATTTGTCCTCCCCCCCCCCCCCCCCCCACCCACAACCGAAGAACGAGTACCCCCTATTTATAATTTTATTCACCTACCTACTTTAGGGCTACTTTCTGTAAATCATTAGCCGGTAGGCCAACCTAACATGGTACAAATCTTTATTACAATGCCCACTCAAACACTAACACTCCATTCTCCATCGCTGGGTAAGTCTGGTGTATGCCTACACCATCGAGACCAAAATTTAATGAAACCTATCTACCAGCAACAGTCAATACTTGTACCGGTACCTAGTAGGGGGTAGGCCTCCTTCGGAAAACATAATATGTCATTCAGGAAATATTTCTACCTACATAAAAATATTTACAATGTACAATTTGTTCAAAGGTGTTTGTGGTCCTGTAATCCCGGATGGAATGATGTCGTAGAAGCTATCGATGATCTTGGTGTACCTCAAGCTTATGGTGTGGTCCACTGACGTAGCCGTTCTCTTCCGGAAAGAACCAACGTCTGACCGTCAAACACTATGCCACAGTACGGATCAGCGAAGGCATTCAACCTGATTTGAAATATGCCAAACTATAGAGGAAATAAGTTGTAAAAATATGTGTCTAGAAATAAAAAAAAATTAAAAAATTGTATGGTATTATTTCAGTAACTTAGTAGGCCTGTAAAGCCTTCAATTTATTGTAAGTTGTTGTGTATGCAACAACAGACTTTGATTGACTTTGAATCACGCGCCTTGGCGTCAACGCACAACGCTACCTATGTTGAGCAGGCGGTGTGTTTCTCACATCTGACTTCAGTGGTCGTACTTCCGTTTCCATATATTACTTCATCAACCATCATGTAGATGGGAGCTAACCTACTTATATTATTGTGTATCGTAATCTTGTATCATCTGTTTAATCTTATGTTAAATAAACAACAGAGTAAGTTAAAATGTTGTTGTTATTATTGCTACATAATAACACAATAATGGCGCAGTCGACATAGGAAGAAATAGCCTTTTTATTTCAATTTTACGGGACCACGTTTGGACGTCCTAACCTATACGCCTAGGCCTAGGCTAGGCCTAGTATTTCAAGCAAGATTTCAACCATTTCAAGGTACCACGTACGTACTAAAAACATTTCATTACCATGTCGGTAAACGGCGATAACAACACCGTTATTTCAAACGTAATTATTGGAAGTACTCCTCAGTTTAACACTTCAAAACCGGAGGACTTTGAAATTTTTACAGAGAGGCTGGAATTTTATTTCTTGGCTAACAATATCGTAGATGTTTCCAAGAAAAAGGCGATCCTTTTCGCAAACTGCGGGGACAGCGTTTATAGACAAGTCAGAAAACTTTGTTCTCCCAAGTCAGCTTTCGATATTTCATTTGAGGAAGCTATAAAGCTACTCAAAAACCACTACTGTCCGAAGCAGAGTGTACATCTAAAAATATTTGAATTTCAACACCGAAGACAAAAACCGGGTGAACCGTTCAAGGATTTCTACGCAGATCTTAGGCGTATGGCAGAACCATGCGAATTTAAAGATTCCAATCAAGCTATTCTCTCTCAAATCTTGTTTGGATTGAATAGTACAGAGTTAACTGGTAATTTAATGCAAAACCCAGACAACCTTACGCTAGAAAAAGTAGAGCGGAAGATTTTAGCCTACGAGGCAGCCAAAGCTAATGTCGCAATATTTTCAAACCCATCTAAAACTTCCGATGGCGTTCATCGTACAGCGGTCCAGTACCGAAATCAACTAAAAGCGGCGACCGGTGCATCGTCCAAACAACACCCATCGTCTACATCCCAGACCATTTCATGCAAGCGGTGTGATGGTGCCCATCCAGTAAGTAGCTGCCGGATTCCAGGTACAGTGGAGTGTCACTACTGTCACAAGGTGGGTCACGTTAGCAAAGCATGCCGTAAACGCAAAGCCGATATTTCTAAGCCTAAACCTACAGGTCAGCATGGCGGTTTTCAACAGTCGTCAAGCTACGCTAGTACTAAGAATACTTCAAACACAGGTAGTCAGCCTAAGAATTTCAGTGGAAACCACTTAGTCCAAGCTAACGAGACAGAGTGCAACCAGGGACCAAATCAAAACCATGTATTATTTCATACAAAGTGTTCAATGGCCCCACCTCCTTACAAACTAGATGTCATGATAGATAAGGTAATCATTCCCATGGAGATTGATTCAGGTGCAGGTAGAACCATAATTGGTTTATCCACATATAAAGAGCATTTCTCACACATTCAGCTCAGTAAACCCACTGTCAATTTAAGCACGTGGTCAAAGGAGGAACTTCCCATCCTAGGTTCTATTTTAGTGGATGTTAAGTTGCATGATTGCAAAGCTACTTTACCCCTAATGGTAATGAATCAAGATGGACCAACCTTGATGGGTAGGGATTGGTTTACACATTTAAATGTATCTGTGAGTGCAATCAAAAGGTTAGAAATTGCACCCATCACCGAATTGCCTCACCAGATAAGCGATTTTCAGGATGTATTTTCTCCTGAGTTAGGCAAGTACAGCGGACCACCGGCAAGTATTGTACTTAAGCCTGATGCTAAACCGGTTTTCCGGCAAGCAAGGGACGTACCATTTTCAAGGCTACCTATGGTCGATGCAACTATTGACAGTTTAGAATCAGCTGGGGTTTTTGTTCCTATGTTGTTTTCAAAATGGGCCTCTAGTACTGTCAACATAGTTAAAGGGGATGGTACCATACGCATATGCGGTGACTATAGTAACACTGTCAACCTTGCTTGTGAGACCGAAGTTTACCCATTGCCTTCCATCGACAAGATGCTTGTCAAACTCACCGGAAGCAAGCATTTCACAAAGCTAGACCTAACTAACGCGTTTTTACAAATTTCTGTAGATCAAGAGTCTTCGGAGCTGCTCACACTGAACACACATCGCGGCCTTTTCAGGGTAACCAGGTTACCGTTTGGTTTGTCGTCTTCTCCTGCGATATTTCAAAGGATCATGGATGTTCTTGTCGCTGGCATCCCAGGAGTGGTGGTGTTTATCGATGATCTGCTAGTCACGGCGCCCACCATAGAAGAAATGTGGAGACGGGTAAGGCTAGTACTAGGCAGGCTCCAAGCAGCTGTGTTACGTCTACGCAGGGACAAATGTCAGTTTGATGTTAGTTCGCTCGATTTTCTGGGATATCATGTATCTTCTGAGGGTATCAGTCCTTCCAAAAAAGGCACTACTCAATGCCCCTGTCCCACAGAACAAAAATGAATTGATGGTTTTCTTGGGGTTTGTGAATTATTACGATAGATTCTTTCAAGACAAAGCTACCAAGTTTAGGCCTTTGTATAACCTTCTTCAAGAAAAGATTCCATGGCAATGGACAGAGAAGGAACAAGCATGCATGGATTATGTTAAAGAGGTAATGGGTTCAGGTATCATTCTGGCTCATTACGATCCCAAGCTGCCGATCGTATTGGCATGTGACGCATCTCCTAGTGGTGTTGGTTGTGTACTTTCACAGATTCAGCCCAATGGCGTGGAAGCCCCTGTAGCATGTGCATCCAGAACGCTACATCCTAACGAAGTTAAGTTCGCTCAGATCGATCGTGAAGCTCTCTCGATCATATTTGGTGTGCTAAAATTCCACATGTACTTGGCTGGAAATGATTTCACTATTATCACTGATAATAAGCCTCTACTAGGTATTTTCAGGCCGGATAAGCAAATACCTATGGTTCTGTCTCCTTCGTATGCTTCGCTGGAGTCTCATGCTGAACCAGTACAACTACAAGCTTCAGTACAAGCCAGGACCCAAACATGCAAATGCTGATTTCTTTAGCCGTTTCGCTGTTCAAGATTCCATGTCGGAACCTATATTTCCAGAACCAGCAGGAATCCTGTTCCTGGACCAAGGAACGCAGCATGCTAGTCTCAATGCTACTGCAATAGCAGAAGAGACCAAGAAAGATCATTTTCTTTCGCAAGTCTACTCGTACATCCAGCACGGGCGTGATCGTCATCTGCTTCCAGACGAGGCTAAGAAATATCTAGACCCAGAGGGAACCCTGTCTACACTTCGTGGTTGTGTGTTAAGAGGTGATCGAGTAGTCATCCCGACTTCAATGAGAAATCAAGTTCTCAACCAGTTGCACAGAGTACACCTAGGTATTGTTCGTACAAAAGCTGTGGCTCGATCATATGTTTGGTGGCCAAACATTGATGCAGAAATCGAGAATTTCGTGAGTTCATGTAATGAATGCTCGCTCTACAGGTCACAGCCATCACGAGCTCCGATCATTCCTTGGACGCCCACGAACAAACCTTGGTCGCGTCTTCATGCTGATTTCGCGGGACCTTTTCACGGTCATACTTTTCTCATCGTTATTGACTCTCATAGTAAGTGGATGGAAGTGTTAGACACTGATGGATCCATGTCGTCTTCAACAGTAATTCATTCCTTACGCACCAGTTTTAGTACTCACGGTATCCCTGACGAAGTAGTCACAGATAATGGCCCTTTGTTTTCGGTCAGAAGAATTTGCCTCTTTTCTGAAAGAGAACCAAATCAACCACATTCGCTCCGCTCCGTACCAACCAGCTAGTAACGGTCAGGCGGAACGCACAGTACAAACAATCAAGAATCTGCTCAAGAAGGTAAACGAAGATCAGTGGGAAGTAGAATTACCCTGAATTCTGCTTACGTTAAGAACTACTCCCAACGCAAGTGGATACTCGCCTTCAGAGTTACTCATGGGACGTAAAATCGCCACGTTATTGGACAGATTACACCCTGCAAATGTGCAGTCCTCACGGGAATCTCAAGCTGTTTGCAGTTCTCTGGACATATCTGCGACAAGGATTTTCAACGAGAATGACTCCGTCCTGTACAGAGTCTACAATATTCCTGGTCAAAAGTGGGCTGCAGGTGTGATAATGTCAGTGGAAGGTCCTAGAAACTTCACTATACTTACCAGTGAAGGTACGATGGAACGACGTCATCTTGACCAGCTACGTCGCAGAGTTTCTAATCCTCCTGTTCCTACTACACCAATTCCGATCTCCCTTAACCCTACTCCTTATGTAATACAGGAACATACTAATGCTGATGTTTCTGTGCCCGAGGTTCTGTCCGAGTCTTCACAGGTGCCAATCGCTGATCTCCCCAGGGTTGACCCGGACGTTGCAGCTACATCGCATTCGCACCGCAAGGTTCCAACTGTGAGACCATCTTCATCAACTCCAGAAGCTGTACGAAGGTCCTCAAGACAAGTTACAAAGCCTTCGTATCTCAGTGATTTTGTGATTAAATGATTATCTATCTTTGCTAACCCTTTTTGCTATTATATCAGTCCTTCAGACAAAGGGTTTTATTTTGAATTATCTTAGCCCATATGGCATTCTATATTTTTCCGTGTCTATATTTTAAAGGCGGAGACTTGTTGTGTATGCAACAACAGACTTTGATTGACTTTGAATCACGCGCCTTGGCGTCAACGCACAACGCTACCTATGTTGAGCAGGCGGTGTGTTTCTCACATCTGACTTCAGTGGTCGTACTTCCGTTTCCGTATATTACTTCATCAACCATCATGTAGATGGAAGCTAACCTACTTATATTATTGTGTATCGTAATCTTGTATCATCTGTTTAATCTTATGTTAAATAAACAACAGAGTAAGTTAAAATGTTGTTGTTATTATTGCTACATAATAACACAATATAAGTTTTACAGTAGCAGTCAGGTTATGGCATAGTTTTGACAAATGTTTTGTACTTTTGTTGTTTGTCCGACTGTTACTACCCGGGCTATTATGTTGTACTTTCAGACTGAAAAAGGCAACACAAAATCAAAACTAGGCCGTAGAATTAAAATACAAAATACTGTGTGGCACTAGACGTCCGGTACCATTGTAAATGTCAAATGAAATGGCCATCTAACTTTTATAAAATTTAAAACACTTGGCTGTCGGGTGTCGCCGCGTCCATGATAGATGAAAACTGACGTATCGGACCGGTTACACGGTCCATCTTCAGAGTTTAAAAAACACTTGAAGGGTACTTACACAGAACGAACCTACTCGGTCCAGCTCGTCTGTGCAAGTCACCCCCACCAAGTTGTGCAACCAGTTTTGTCAGTCTGAACGCGCATGCGCACTCGCTTCGCGCCCAGCCACTGACGTCACGCTACAGGCCCCGCCTGGTCCGCGAGGCGATTGAGATAGAAAAACACCCCAAGAATTTCAACCGGGAAGATGGGTATAGGCTCAGTAAAACGTGGAAACCAACTATAGAGCGGCTAAAGCGAGAAGATAACAGCGTGACGTCAGTGGCTGGGCGCGAAGCGAGTGCGCATGCGCGTTCAGACTGACAAAACTGGTTGCACAACTTGGTGGGGGTGACTTGCTCAGACGAGCTGGACCGAGTAGGTTCGTTCTGTGTAAGTACCCTTCAAGTGTTTTTTAAACTCTGAAGATGGACCGTGTAACCGGTCCGAAACGTCAGTTTTCATCTATCATGGACGCGGCGACACCCGACAGCCAAGTGTTTTATATTGACTCCGGCCGCGAAAGCCTACGACAAGTTTTATAAAATTGTTTTGAATAAAATCATGCATAACCTGACTTACGGTAGGCCTACCTGTGACAATGTGGTTTGTATTCTGCTTATATGACTTCTACTATTGGAAGGTAATTTCTGCATAATAAAAGGCCTAACTTATAGTTATGTTTTTTTAAGAAAATTGTAGGTAAAAAAGTTAAAAAAAAAAAAAAATTAACATTGAAAGTTTTCACTGAATTGGGAATTTTCAACATTGCATCACTACCTATATCTAAAATTGCATTAACCAACATGTTCACAATTCAATGGACAATGCCTTCAGCAAACTCCTTGTCATTAAGGCTTTATAAAATAATTTCAACAAACATATTAGTTGATTTGTTAATGGGGAGAAAACTTGTGACCTAAGCTGCACGCATAGACCAACCCTCGTACACAATTGTCGCAGTTGGGATTACAATCGTAGTCTAGCTCGATGTGTTTCACTGAGCCATTGTAAATTGATGTCTTATGTTAGATTTGCAGTGATTACGACTACAACAGATGATAGGTGTACTGCTTGCAAAAATTATGGTTTATTTTCCATGTTTAGTTCATATCAATATCCTTACTAAACTGTTGCACATGCATACAATTGCCACTGAATGAATAAATATGTTGGCCCTAGGCCTACAAATAATTATGTTGTAACGTTGGGTTTCAATCAAAACTGATGAAAACTTCAAACTAGCCCTCATAAACTTGGTAAGCCTAAAAACATAGCCTGAACGACAATCATTTTGTCACCCAAGCCCAACGGCACACGTATGGTCTACAATCAAAAGCAATAGACCATTTCTCATGGTACGTATAACTATCCTAATACCTAGTAGCATAATAATAGCCAATGATAAATTTATTGTGCAAAGAAAAGCCTGTAGGCCCTATGCCATACTTGTACTGGGCCTAGGCCACAAGTTGTCAGTAGGATACGCATAGGCCTAGGCCTAGTATCTATGGGCCAAAGCTAGGTAGAGCATTGGCCCTTAAAAGTAAAGTAAAATTTGATCAGCCTGTAGATTGGTAGGCTACATACGTAATACAAAAAAGGCTTAGGCTAGGCCTAGACAGTAGTTTTCGACGGATGCTAATTTCTACGAGTTGCTATCCTAGGCCTCTGTACCCTAATTGTTTATGGCATAGGTAGGCCTACTAGGGCCTAGACCTAGGCCTACCACAATTCTGGTAATATAAATGAAATGAATGAATTGAAAGTAGGCCTAGAGTTAGGCCCAAGGTTTTCTGGGCAAGGGGGCTGATATAGGCCTAGGCCCTAAATCTAATGTGGATGTTAGAAGAAAGTGAAGACGTGATTACATTGTCAAGATAAAGCGTTTACGCAATTTATTTGGCATAATATTATAACAAACAAGTATGCATATGTACGCCCACCCTAGGATAGGCAATTCTTCCTCGTAATATACATAGGCCTAGAAAGTGAGGCGCCCTAACACGTAAAGATTGTCAAAGGGATTGCTCTGAGACAAGTAGGCCCTAGCCCCTAGGCCTAGCTAGCCTAGGGCTTAGCCCTACGAGTTAAATTAGCAGCTGCAAACTGTGGTTAAAACATTATTACACTGTTCATAATGCACTTCACAAACGCAAAATATTTCGTCAATAGTATATATAATAACGATCGAAGAATGATTATAGGCTAACAACGAGAAATAGGAATTGCAATGCAACTTTAACCTCAAATTAGCGTCAATGTTATTGTTTCGTCGTCTGCAGCTGTCTTTTGACAGCAAGCAGTAAACATGAAATCGAAGCACGCCATTGGCTAGAAATAGTGAAAAGCTGTTCACAACAAAACTAAATCAAATGCAGTGTTGACAACGAACGGGTTCTAGCTCACCCAACCCGTCTCGTCGACTTTGAACTCGGGAACAGCAAATCGGCCGGGTACTGACGAACGGGACGAGACGGGTGGGGTTTGAGTCGTGTCGTTTGGCCCATCCGTCCCGTCCCGTTCAGATTTCAGGAATAGCCCTCCTGGAGGGCGCTCGTAACCCTCTCATTCGCGGGCTGGCGGACGTCGCCCTGGGCCCCACCGACCGCTTCAAGCGCCCCTTTGCCTCCCTAGGAGAGGACTTTCTCCCGCCTGCAAAAAGGGCTCGGAATCGGGTTCGTGTGTACCGCCGCCGTGGTGCAGTCGACCCCCGACTGTGAACATGCGCCCCGCAGTGGGGGGACATCCAGTCGCCCGCGTTCTCTTTCCGTGTAAATATAGTGTTGTTATTCTCTCATATTATTCCGTGTGTACATATCACTGTTGTCTTCCCTGTGCTACTCTTAGCCCCTAGCGGGCCTGTGCCCGCCCACCCGCAGCGAGTGTGTTGCTGCCTATCGTAGTAACTCTGTGTTTTTCATTGCGGAGCCGGATTATTAGTGTTCGCACTAGGCGCCGGCTAAGTACGGGGGACTCGCGGTTGCCGGGTCACCCACCAAGAAGCGGCAACAACAACAACATATTTTTGTGTAACTTCGCTTAAAATTAATAAATTCCCATTTTTACCAAATCCAAGATGGACACTTTTCAGACTTGGTAACAACGCGATTCGGTTTCAGATCTTAATTGGATGAGCGAAGCGAAGATTTCAATTTCACTGACCCCCCAAAACATTTAGCGCGGGTGTTTTTTTTTTAATTTTTTTTTTTAATTTTTTTTGTTGTTGTATTTTTGTCTGTTTGTTCGCTCTCTACTGGGCAAACAGCATATGCGATCTTGATGAAAATTTGACAGGACCTTCGAAATCTCTGAACTTAGACTTGCCACGTTTTTGGGTAATTCGAAGAAATATTTCTCATGAATATCGTACTTTTACGATTTTTTTCGATTTTTTGTGCAATATTTTCGTGCCATTAGGGCCGATTCTGACCAAACGGGTGGGGCTACAACGTTCATATTATTATACATGGACATTAAGGTTATGGTGATGAAGTACATTTTGAAAGAAAAAATTGAAAAAGTTAGCCAGAATCTATAGAAATAAAGCTTTTAATATAAGTTTTTTGATTTTTTGTGTGATATTTTCGTGCCATTTGGGCCATTTCTGACCAAACGGGTGGGGCTACAACGTTCATATTATATATGGACATTAAAGTTATGGTGGTGTAGTACCTTTTAAAGGAAAAAGTTGAAAAAGTTAGCCAGAATCCATAGAAATAAAGCTTTTAATATAAGTTTTTTACGGTAAATAATACCAATTGACAAGAAACAATAGAAACTTGACAACAATCACCGACAATGCGAAGCAGCAAAACACAGCACTTGCAAAAGTAAAGATATCCCACGCAAACTAAAAACTTTAAAAAGCTCATCCATCAACGCGGCGGGACTTTAGCGTTTTCCTAGTAAAGAACATGTTACATTGTTATCAGATAAAAGTGCTGTGGACCGGGGTTTTGATCTAGAGTATAAGCCTGTCAGGGTGATTGTGTTATGGTAGTTCCTAACATAACTAACCCTATTGCACGACCCCAATGCAATGGCGTAACTATAGCCTTGTTTTTTGGGGGGCGAACATTTTTGTAACCTCAAAATATCAATGGTCAGCACGACGGCGTGAAGGCGTATGTGGGGGCGTGGGTATATGGGTGAAAGATCTTTCCTGGGTAAAGTACATGATTGGTAATTGGATGAGCGAAGCGAAGACTTCAATTTCACCGACCCCCTAAAAAATTTAGCTCTGGTGTTTTTTTTCTTTTTTTTCTGTCTGTTTGTTCGGTCTCTACCGGGCAAACGGCATATGCGATCTGGATGAAAATTAGAGGGGACCTTCGAAATCTCTGAACTTAGACTTGCTACGTTTTTGGTACAATCGAAGAAATATTTCTCATGAATATCGTACTTTTACGATTTTTTTCGATTTTTAGTGCGATATTTTTGTGACATTTGGGCCGATTCTGACCAAACGGGTGGGGCTACAACGTTCATATTTCACACGGACATTAAGGTAATGGTGATGTATTGCTTTCTGAAAGAAAAAGTTGAAAGAGTTAGCCAGAATCCATAGAATAAAGGTTTTAATATGAGTTTTTTTTAGGTTTAAAATAACAATTAACAAGATATCAATAGAAACTTGACAACAGTCACCAACAAATCAACAATGAGTTCAAAAGGTACTTGATAAGTAAATTGATCCCACGCAAACTAAAAACTTACAAAAAAGCTCATCCATCAACACGACGGGACTAAAGCGTTTTCCAAGTGTTATGTATGGGGCCGCGGGGGTTGGGGGGGTAAGGTCCTGGGCGCACTGACTAGCATCACGTAACTGCTTAGCTAATCGATAACGACAAGCGTAGACCTGCGGGTCTATAGTTATAAACAAAACGTGACAGTTGTCGATGACTGCGACTACTTTGTTGGATGAGCAAAGCGAAGACTTCAATTTCACTGACCCCCCAAAAAACTTAGCTGGGGTGTGTTTTTTTCTTTTTTTCTGTTTGTTCGCTCTCTACCGGGCAAACGGTATATCCGATCCTGATGAAAATTTGAGAGGACCTTCGAAATCTCTGACCTTAGAGCTGTATTGTTTTTTGGTACAACCGAAGAAATATTTCTCATGAATATCGTACTTTTACGATTTTTTGTGCTATATTTTCGTGACATTTGGGCCAATTCTGACCAAACGGGTGGGGCTACAAACGTTCATATTATACATGGACATTGAGGTTATGGTGATGTATTATACCTTTTGAAAGAAAAAGTTGAAAAAGTTAACCAGAATCCATAGAAATAAAGGTTTTAATATGAGTTTTTTTAGGTTTATTGAGCGAGCGAAGCGAGCGTCTCCACTTGACTCTTGGCTCGAATGTCTGTTTTTTTTTTTTTTTGTTTTTTTTTTCTGTTACTGCTTCGATACAGGTCGCACCGTTTCTCTGATCGACCTGAAATTTTGCACACATGTACAGTCAGGGTCATATATAAATCAAGAGGTCTGAAAGATACCTCTTTCACCGACATCTCGTGGTCAACTCTTGGTGCCATTATTTATATCGCCCTGTGAACTGCATTATCGATCGATGGAAGTTCCCTAGACTATTTGATGTTATTAATATTATTTAGGAGGCTTTGAAAGACTCTTGGTCAGCAAAATAGTCAATATCTAGAAGGCAGTCAGCAGAAAAATACAATTTTATCAAAACAAAAGCATAAAACAAACTTTGGTGGTTTGCAAATAAGACTTGACAGCTAAGATAGAATTATTTGAAATAAGCTAGAAACTAAGGCAAATATAAGAAGAAAGGCATAGTCTTAATGCTATGCCTAGGCCAAGGTATCGATATATAATGCTCTCTTTACGTTCCATGTTATATTTCTTCTAGGCTTGATAGTTTCTCTGGTAAATAGAGAATTTTCCTTTGACATTATCAGCCATGTTTCTTATTTATGTCGATAATGCAGTTCACAGGGCGATATAAATAATGGCACCGAGAGTTGACCACGAGATGTCGGTGAAAGAGGTATCTTTCAGACCTCTTGATTTATATATGACCCTGACTGTACATACCACCTAGGCGGGTTGCTGTATAGTTTTGTGGCAAAATCGTTCAAAAAGTTAAAAAGTTACATTAAAGTAAATCACAATTTTTTTTAAAACTAAACGGCGACAAAATCTGAGGTGGCCAAATCATTTGGAATGTCCGTCCGATCACGAATATGTTATTTTTATTTTGATCCGATAAGTAGTGTAGATGGAAATTACATAATAACAAAGTCCCGTTACCATGGCAACGGAAAGTCGCGCAGCTTTTTCGGCTCATGATAGCGGTCGAACGGAGGCTCGGATTGAGTTGAAATTTTGACTATCCGCAAGTTTCGTTCCCGATTGAATGCCATTAGTTTTGTGGCAAAATCGTTCAAAAAGTTATAAAGTTACATTAAAGTTAATCTAAAGTTTTTTTTTAAAACTAAACGGCGACAAAATCTGAGATAGCCAAATCATTTAGAATTTTCGTCCGGTCACGAATATGTTAATTTTATTTTGATCCGATAAGTAGTGTATATAGAAATTACATTTTAACAAAAGTAACGTTACCATGGCAACGAAAAGTCGCACAAGAATTCTGGTCACTATGTACTGCCACCTAGAAGTAATCAAGAGTTAAAATAGTTTTCCCAAAGAAATGATGTCAAGGTCCTCTATAGATGGCGGTGGATTTTATCCATTCTCTCCTATTTTACAAATTTTCAGCTAAATCGGTCAAGACCTTAAAGACTTATTGGTATGTTACATTATGGGAATGTCGTACTCGGGTCGTGTTGCACGTGCCGGTGCTCGCTCAACAACGCGTCCAACTGAGCGTTTTCCTAGTAATAACATTTAACAAGTCACAATAGAAACTTGACAACAATCACCTACAATGCATTCAAAAAGCACTTGCAAAGGAAAAGTGGTCCTACGCAAACTAAAAACTTACAAAAAAGCTCATCCATCAACGCGGCGAGACTTAAGCGTTTTTGGATGAGCGAAGCGAAGACTTCAATTTCACCTACCCCCCAAAACATTTAGCTCGGGTGTTTTTTTGTTTGTTTGTTTTTGTTTGTTTTTGTTTGTTTTTTTTGTTTTTTTTTCTGTCTGTTTGTTCGCTCTCTACCGGGCAAACGGCATATGCGATCTGGATGAAAATTGAAGGGGACCTTCGAAATCTCTGAACTTAGACTTGCCACGTTTTTGGGTACAATCGAAGAAATATTTCTCATGAATATCGTACTTTTACGATTTTTTTCGATTTTTAGTGCGATATTTTCGTGACATTTGGGCCGATTCTGACCAAACGGGTGGGCCTACAACGTTCATATTTTACACGTACATTAAGGTTATGGTGATGTAGTACCTTTTGAAAGAAAAAGTTGGCCAGAATCCATAGAAATAAAGCTTTTAATGTAAGTTTTTTACAGTAAATAATAACAAATTGACAAGTAACAATAGAAACTTGACAACAGTCACCTACAATGCGTAGGCAGCAAAACAAAGCACTTGCAAAAGTAAAGATATCCCACGCAAACTAAAAACTTTTTTTAAAAAAAGCTCATCCATCAACGCGACTTAAAAAAGCGTTTGCGAAGCTTCCTAGTCCTAGTTAATAGAATAAGTCATGCTCAGCAGTCGTCTCACACATTCATGCGTGTCGTGTGAAAAGTTATCACAAGCTTTATTGTACTTACAACATTTTGTTGGTGGTGTTGGTCATCGACAACAGTAGCTCGAGTAAGAGAATAGAAGAATATATTTTATTTTTCTTCTCTACAAACATACATTTAACTTTTAAGTACAATTTTTTTTTAAAATTTGTATATAAAAAAGTAAAATCATTTTGTAACATTATAATATTTTTATAAAATCGCAGCGAACAGTGGCGTATCCAGAAAGTCCCCCCCCCCCCCCGCCTACATGGTTTACGCAAAAAATTAAATAAAATGTAGTGTACATATTGTTGTAATCGTCGCCGATATAAAATATTTAGATTTGAGGGATTCTACAGGTTAATAATGCTAAGTAAGAATAATATATTGAAAAACACGTTGTGTGATACCATTGAGTATAATATAACCATCCTTGGTTATAATTATACTCAAAGGTGATACAGTACGATGTAGACAAGCGAAATTGTAAGAGAGCAACGTGAATGAACAAGCATAAGCATAGTGATTGGTTGCATTGAATCACGTGATAGCCCCCTAGTTCGTGGGAGACAGATTTGTTATTTAAACTAAGAAAACGCTTAAGTCCCGCCGCGTTGAAGGATGAGCTTTTTTGTATTGTTTTAATTTGTGTAAAACCACTTTTCCTTTGCAAGTGCTTTTTGAATGCATTGTAGGTGATTGTTGTCAAGTTTCTATTGTAACTCATATTAAAACCTTTATTTCTATGGATTCTGGCTAACTTTTTCAACTTTTTCTTTCAAAAAGTACTAAATCACTATAACCTTAATGTCCATGTGAAATATGAACGTTGTAGCCCCACCCGTTTGGTCAGAATCGGCCCAAACGTCATGAAAATATCGCCCTAAAAATCGAAACAATCGTAAAAGTACGATATTCCTGAGAAATATTTCTTCGATTGTAACGTCTAAGTTCAGAGATTTCGAAGGTCCCCTTCAATTTTCATCAAGATCGCATATGCCGTTTGCCCGGAATCGTGCGAACAAACAGACAGAAAAAAACAAAAGAAAAAAAAAACATTGGAGCTAAATTTTTTGAGGGGTCAGTGAAATTGAAGTCTTCGCTTCGCTCATCCAAAATGCATGTTTCGACTCGAACTGTGTGGTTTGTACATTCATTATCTGTGAAAACACATATAGCTTAGCGAGGGTGGCCATGGCTCTCTCGTGACATTATCTGAAGGAAAGTAACACATTCACAAAGTCCTATGTGGCTGGAACACTTGTTGATACAAAACATATAATACAGGCTACACGTGTCGAAAGGAAGTAAATATCCGTAGACATCCCCTAGCTAGCTCGAGAGGTGTTGATAAGAACATCCTGTTTCACAGAGAGCCTATAGGCTAAATAAGGGTGGAACAAATGGGGTGCAACTGCGAGCAAGTGTAAATAAAGTTGAAAGCACCACAAAAACACACTGATCGAATGCCAGATGCTAAGTGCTACATGGGTGGGCTTATACAACATTTTATCCCGTTCAGAAAAGCACCTTCACTTCTTAAAAATTAAAAATTCTTGGAAAATACGTAATTGAAAAATAAAATTATTTGCAGCACTATTGTGCCCCCCCCCCCGCACAACTTCATTGCGTCGTTGGTGGAAAATCTTTTGCAGATAAATCTTACTATTAGCAGCCCCCCCCCCCCCCCCCCCCAATATATTCCTGTATAATACGCCAGTGCAAATGAAGGATTGTGTAATTGGATGAGCGAAGTGAAGACTTCAATTTCACTGACCCCCTAAAAAATTTGCTCGGGTGTTTTTTGTTTGTTTGTTTGTTTGTTTGTTTGTTTGTTGTTTTTATTTGTTTGCTTTTCTGTCGGTTTGCTTGCGCTCTATACCAGGCAAACGGCACATGCGATCTTGATGAAAATTTGAGGGGACCTTCGAAATCTCTGACCTACAACGTTTTTGGGTACAATCGAAGAAATATTTCTAATAGATATCGTACTATTACGTTTTATTCCGATTTTTAGTGCGGTATTTTCGTGACATTTGGGAAAATTCTGACCAAACGGGTGGGGCGACAACGTTCATATTTTACATGGACATTAAGGTTATGGTGATGTTGTACCTTAGGAAAGAAAAAGTTGAAAAAATTAGCCAGAATCCATAGAAATAGAGTATTAATATAAGCCTTTTACAGGTGTATTAATTAACAAAAAATATCAAGTAACTATAGAAACTTGACAACAATCACTAACAATGCGTTCAAAAAGCACTTGCAAAAGTAAAGAGATCCCACGAAAACTAAAAACTTACAAAAAAGCTCATCCATGAACGCGACTAAAAAAAGCGTTCGCGTAGCGGCCTAGTGGGCCTGCATATTATTGGATGAGCGAAGCAAAGACTTCAATTTCACAGACCCTCCAAAATGTGGGGGATTTTTTGTTTGTTTGTTTTTTGTTTGTTTTTCTGTCTGTTTGTTCGCGCTCTACCGGGCAAACGGCATATGCGAACTTGATGAAAATTGGAGGGGACCTTCGAAACCACTAAGCTTAGACCTGCCACGTTTTTGGGTATAATCGAAGAAATATTTCTCATGAATATCGTATTTTACGATTTTTTATGCGATATTTTCGTGATATTTGGTCGCGACCGGGCAAACGGTTACTACTCCAATCTTGATGAAACTTTATAGGAACGTTTGAGATCATTAAAATTAGATATGTTATGATTTTAGGGACATTTGAAGAAATATTTCTCATATAAATCGTAGTTTTACGATTTCCCCCCAATTATTAATACGATAATTCGTGATGTTTGGGTCGATTCTGACCAAACGGGTGGGTCTACAACATTCATATTTTACATGGACATTAAGATTATGGTGATGTAGTGCCTTTTGAAAGAAAAAGTTGAAAAAGTTAGTGAAAATTTTTAGAAATAAAGGTTTTAATATAAGCATTTTGCAGGTGTATTAATTA